>JAYESA010000006.1:113771506-113964006 GCA_036927795.1 Iris macrosiphon
CCCGAATGTTGTCATATCATATACGGTTGAAAATCTTATTGAATTTCCTACAATATTTGTTCAGACAAATCTTGCTTTTGAAGAAGTTTAATAGGTCAAATCTGGTCTACACAAAAATGTATACATAGGTTCCAGATTTCAATTCCAGGATTCTATACCTCTGTTGCACGACCCATAATTTCAATCATATAAATTCAAACCCTATTATATCATATACTGTTTGAAAGCTTATCGAATTTCCAACAAATTTTTTAGATATAATTAAATTTTGACAGGGTTTAATAGATGAAAACTAACTCGGGAAAACACTGTGACGTAGGAACGAATTCAACACGTACAAACCTAGTTCTATCTCATGTCCAAGCCTCCTACGGGTGTGTCACCTTAACAAAAAAAATCTTTGGAATATGTTCTAAACCACATATATTAATCTTAAAAAATTTCTAGAATAAACACATTACTTTGAATAATAAAAATTAAACTAAAAATAATATAAAAATTATACTAAAATGAGACTCGTACAAAGAGTACAAAGAGTAGGAGCACTTGCTTTGACTTTTCTATGTTTGAAAAGGATGTAGAGATGGAGAGAAAGGATTTTTGGAGAGGTTATAGGATGAAGGAGTGAAAGTGGAGGGTGAAAGACATTTATAAGGAGTAAAAACTATGTTTTTATATAAAAACTAACTCCTTAACCAATAAGCCATTTAAAAGACTTATCCTATCATAGATATTTATGTAACATGGAACCAAAGCCACATTAAGCCACACACTTCTATAGGGCCGGCCAAGTCCCTTGGTCCCTTAAGGAAGCCAAGGGTTAAGGGCAATTTACTAATTTCTACGTAATAATGCTTGGGGTTTTAATTAAAGCTATTTATCTCCTAATCATACTTCTTTACACTAATCAAACCATAATTCATAGATGAAAAGCACATAGGTGACAAGCTAACACCTCTAATAAAAATATTAAAGATTTATGTAAAATAAATAATAATATTATATTAAAAATTTTGGTAACCCAAAAAATTATATTAATAAAATAATGAAAATTTTCACATAAAGTTATTTTTCGTAAATCTTGTATTTCCAAATAAATAATAATAATAATAATAATTATTATTATTATTATTATTATTATTATTATTATTATTATTATTATTATTTAAAAGCAACTATGACACGAGAACTCTTGCTCGAAGTTTTATCAACTATTATCACCAATAGTGAATCACAAGCTTTGATACAAAGTCTTGTTGATTTCAAAGCTAGAGAGAAAACTTGTTGAGCCAAGCTCTTACGACTCTAACAGACTTCTAACCGAGATCGCATTTGGCACTAGAAGGCTAGGTAGTTGATCTTGGAGATAGAGAAGGTTTAGGCTCTAAGATTTTACTCACTAAAGGATAGAAAGATTGAGAAGAGAAGAGTGAGTAAGAATGTGAAAATCCAAGTCTATTTATAGGGTATTCCTAGACAGAGTTCGGCCAGAATTCGATAACCTAGAATTTAAAATTTTGAACGTTGGAACCACAAAATTAGGGATTTTACAACTGACCAATCTTCTATTTTAGGCAGAACGAGTTCGGTCCGAGTTCGGTCAGGAACTGAGTTCGGCCCGAGTTGGGTATGCCTTATTCTAGAATGGTCGAAGTTGTGTATGGACTAGTTTTGGTTTCACTTGGGTTTGTATATATGGATAGATTTTAGGCTATTTAAGTGGACTCGAGTATGCCAGTGCGACTCGATGTATATAAGTCCTAGACTCAATAAAATATAAGATTATATTGATGAAATAAACAACTTGATACAGTACAACCAGCAATCGTCACAACATCGTTGAAGTTTTCTGTTGTATACAGTTGTATCATATTACAATATATCAAAACATGATTTAGTTAACTATCAAAATTAAGTTGACTGAGACCTAATGATCCAACAATCTCCCCTACTTTGATGGTTGACAAAGTTTGAATGATACTACAAATTATGGATGTGCACAGCTCCCTCATAACTTGTGGTATGATTTTGATACAAGTATGTCAAGCATCATGTTATATCATGTTTCTTCCAGTTGCATTTGATCAAAATGGTACGCTCTAACAAAATTGGTGGAATGATATATTTGACAAAGTAACAAGAGAGTGAAACATCATATATAAAATAACCAACAGTTTTTGTCAGAAGTCGATAGCATTGCATTTATTGAATTCAAAAGACTAGTTTCAAACCAAAAAGCATACATAAAAAATAATAATAAATGATGTGAACTTAGAACATCATAGTAGAGCAATCTAAAGTAGAGCTTTAAGCTTCAAAATCCACTATAACATCTAGTGGTCATCTCTATTATCTTCTAGGTTAGCTGATCTATTGGGGTCAAAGAAAGCGTCTGCTGGATCCAAGTATCTCTGCATATAAGGATGGTCGATGTGATAGCTTGGTCGAGTAGGATCTCTGATCATCGGAAAGGGTCCGGCTGGGTACTGAGATAGTCTATACTGAATGTCTAGAATGGTGTTACCAAGAGTCTGAGTATGAAGTGTCTGGCGATGATCAAAAGTCTGAAAGCGAACATCTTTCATTTTAAAGTGATCACACAAAAGAACTAGAATGGACTCTATGGTAGCAGGTGGTTCAGTAGCAGTTGGAGGTGATTGATCAGCATTAGTGTTTAAGTTGGAGGAAGAGTAATCAGGTAGAAGAAATTAAGGCTCAATCCTACGAACTCGATTAAGTCAAAATGGCACATCAAGATATTGACTTGTGTCAAGAGAAATGTCAAAGTATGTAAAAATAGTTGGCAAGTACATAGCGTAGAGTAATGAACGTCTTTTCTTTCAACATTGAACCATTTGAGTTATGATAGTCTATGGAACATTAAATGGAATGGAGAAATGCAGATAATATAAGGCAGACATTTCTAAGTAAGAAACTTCATCTTAGTAAGTCTTCTTAGGTAGAAACGTTGAAAAAATGATGCGGAGCATTTCAATAAAATATTTGTTCAGATATTGTCACGTCCCAGTCCCAAAATACGTAGGACCAAGTATACGTACACATGTCAGTTGTACGAACAAGTATAGGAACCCAATTTAATGGACCTAACCTGTCATAGTAAGTTGTAGAATAAAACTAAGTCACAATATTATAGGCAGTTAATAATCTAGTCTCATGCACAAATATTACCGAATAAGAAACTGAATAAATAGATAAAGTCTCAAAATCTACTACAAAATAAAGTCTAGTGGAGAACAATCAACAAAATATAAGTATAAAAGAATACTGAAAGAAAATACAACTAGACAATAATGAAATAGTCCCGGTGCAAGCTAAGTAGATAAGGACACCTAAGACACTAAGCAACTATCATCCATAACGCTCAAAAAAACTCATGTAGCTCCACTCAAGGTCCTCGTCAGTAAAATTTCTAACTCCGTAGTCCATCGGGTAGATATGACATACCACGGACACACGGACACAAATAAGACACATACATAGACATGACATGGGATACGACACAGACACATATACTGATTTCCTATCTATATGGCATTTAGGCCTATATGTCATAGAGGTATTTATAATGGGTGACCCAAAATGAATAAATTCTACTTTATTACCAGAGATTTTAACCAAGTAGAAAGAGTAGAACCTGTCCACATATTTTGAGCTCTATGAGACTGCGAGTACCATCCTTTTTGTCATGATAAGCCAGCTTCATGCCTTCCTTGTGAACAGCTGACATAAGTTCTCCTCTCTCCTGATCTCTCCTGCAACAAGCTAAGTAACCCTAGTCAAGTTAATTGTAGAAGAAGAAAGAGTAGCTTGCTAGCTAGTAGTGTCTCGCCAATAATAATGAAAACAACAACAACAAACTATATAATTCAAGAAATTACCTAAACCTAACCTCAAACAAAAATTTTAAAAACTAGAACAAGAACACACACACATGCAGAAGAGACGTGTACAAGGAGGGAGGGGAAAATATTTGAAAACAGTCAATGGTCTTGCATGCATATAATGGGAACAAGTGCAGTAATTAACTAAGGGCTTTTTTAGGAAGAAAAATCTTGAAATGAGACTCCGCAGCTTCCACTAGGAAGCCGCCATCATTCAATGATTTCGTCCAAAAATATGGAAGCAATAAATTACTATTCACCTAATCTGTAGCTAGAAAAACTCAAAAGTCAGGAAAAATAGACATCACTGTTTTGACTTGTCCTTCACTTTATTTATCGTATTTAATGGTGCACTCTATTGGTGCACCGCATTGGTTTAGACACAGACCCTAACCCTATATCTCTTCTAGTTAGTTGTCTGAGTTTAGACGCAACCTTGCTTATCTGTAGCGTATATAATACGATATAGATCTCGACTCAAGGAGAGTCGTATACACGGACACGAGAATGACTCTTCAAAGCCGAGACACGATATTCGGTATTGGCTTCTTCTAGAACTCGTATCCAACTTGGGCTGATGCTTCTTGCTGCACGAGCTGTTGCATTGGCTAGTGCAGACTGCTAAACCTGTTGTTGAAGGCTCTGCAGTGCACTGGCTCTGCTGCTACTTGTTGAGTTTACTTGCTGCTGTGCATCCTTCATGTTGTATACTGCACAGTATTGCTGCACACTGATTCCTCACTGCTGTACTGTATAGTATAGCTAGCTGCTACTGCTATAAACTGCTGTATGCTTCCCCTTGTATTGTGGTAGTACAGAGCTGTACACTGCTCAGTTGTGCTGCCCCTTGCTGTGCTAGCACAGAGCTGCACACTGCTCTCCCTTCTCACTGCCAAATGATGTATACTAAAAACTATGAACTGCTCTCCCTAGTGACCCGAGCTCACTCAATCACTCAAACAACCATACTTGAAGGTAGTAGTGAGTATCAGTGCATGTACTATATTTAACGATGAGTATATATGCTAGGACTAGGAGTATCAGTACATGTACTATATTTAATGATGAGTATATACTTGAAGGTAATTGTATATTCATTTTTGCTGCAGAAGTATCTAAAAATGGATATGAATTACTATATGCATCATCGTTCGTAGATGTACAACCGTTATCCTGATGATATGTACGGTGTGAGGGATGAATTTATTGAGGATGTACAGCAGTTCCTGCAGTTCGCCAAGACGTTCCCTCGGTACATGGAAGGTACCAATATTAAGTGTCCGTGTGTGAAATAACGCAACTTGAAATATCATCCAGAAGTGAAAGTCACATATCGTTTGTACTCGAAGAATTTTACGCCAAAATACTATCAGTGGACTGCGCACGGAGAACTTGTGTCTTTAGCATCGGAGTCGAAGCCTTATGTGGAGCCGTATATGGATGTCCACGACCACGCTGCTTATGACGATGGGTGGGTAAACATAATTTTTGATACGATGGGACCTAGTTTCGATCTGGACAATCATGATGCAGCTGAGGAGGCACCGAATACCGATGCTGCAAAGTTTATGGAGTTGTTGGAGAATGCAAGGACTTCATTATATCCTGGTTGTGAAGATCATTTACCGTTAGAGTTTGTTACAAGATTGTTGAGCATTAAGTCTGATTTTAACATGTTGCAAGAATGCTATAACCGACTAATGAATTTGATTATAGAGATCTTACCAGAGGATGCAAATTTGCCTAAAGACTTCTATCGATCTAAGAGGATGGTGAGATCACTCTGGATGGGATATAAGAAAATTGATGCATGTCGCAACTAGTGCATTTTGTACTACAAAGACGACAAGGATGAAGATGCGTGCAGATTCTATGGTGTTGATCGCTACAAGGCTACTAGAAGAAAAAAGTTTGTCGGTGCAAAAAAGCCTACTGATTCGATGCACTACTTGTCTTTGACGTCGCGGTGGCAGAGGTTGTTTATGGTGAATGAGACTGTGGAAAACATGAGTTGGCACAGGCGGAAACAGATCGAAGGAGTATTGGATCATCCATCCAATGGAGAAGCATGGAAGTACTTTGATCGAGAGTATCCAGATTTTGCTTTGGATCCGCTTAATGTCAGATTGGGGCTCTCCTCCGACGGTTTTACCCCATTCGGACTTTCGGGCTCCCAGTATTCGTGTTGGCCTGTGATCGTTACTCTGTACAATCTACCTCCTTGGATGTGCATGAAGACTCCGTATATGTTCCTAACCGTTATTATCCCGGGTCCGAACAATCCGAAGAGGAACATCGATGTATATTTATAGCCTTTAATAGATGAATTGAATCAGCTGTAGAAAATATGTGCCAATACGTACGATGTTTCCAGAAAGCAGAATTTTCAGATGAGGGCAGCACTTACGTGGACCATCAACAACTTTTTGGCATATGGAATGTTATCTAGATGGAGCACTCATGGTCGTCTCTCATGTCCGTATTGCATGGACCGTACTAAGACGTTCCGTTTGAAACACGAAGGCAAACCATGCTTCTTCGATTGTCATCGACAATTTCTGTCGAAGGATCATCCGTACCGGAGGAACAAGAATGCTTTTCGTGCGGGCATTATGGAGAAGGCCAATCTACCGCCAAGGTAGCCCGGATACACGATATAGAAAGAGGTAAAAGGTTTACCAAGTGCTATCGAAGATCCTGCTAAGGGATACAAGTGTGACAGATTTGGTTGCACCCATAACTGGACGAAGAGGAGTATATTATGGGATCTGCCATATTGGAGCATCAATATGATCACACATAACCTTGATGTCATGCATATCGAGAAGAATATATTTGATAACATAATTAATATTGTAATAGAGGTAAAGGGGAAGACGAAAGATAATCCGAAGGCCAGGTTGGACTTAGAAGAAATATGTAGACGTCCTGTGTTGCATTTGTTAGAGGAGGGGAATGAAAAGTTAAAGCAGCCTAAGTCAGTTTTCTTACTGGAGAAGAAGGATAAAGGGAGACTTTGTAGGTGGATTCAGGATCTAAAATTTTCAGACGGGTACGTGTCGAACTTGAGAAGATGCGTCGACCTCAAGAAGAACAAACTGGCGGGTATGAAGAGCTACGATTATCACGTATTCATGGAGAGGTTAATTCTGATTGCATTTTGGGAATTCTTACCGGAGGTCATTTGGGAGATCAGCATATTCTTCAGAGATCTTTGTTCTACTAAGTTGTTCGTCGATCGTCTAGAAAAGCAAGAGAAGGACATTGCGGTAACATTATGTAACTCGAGAAGGTGTTTCCTCCTGGTTTCTTCGACTCTATGGAGCATTTGCCAATTCATCTTTCCTATGACGCATGTGTTGGTGGTCTTATCGGTCATCGGTGGATGTACCCCTTCGAGCGGCATCTGAATCACCTAAAGATAACGGTGAAAAATAAGGCACGGGTTGAAGGCTCTATTTGTGAAGCTTATATTCTCGAGGAGATTACAAACTTTTGTACGACATATTTCAAATCTCATTTTGCTATTAATAAAATAAGAGCTTCAAAAAATGACGACAGATATCAGGAATCTAATGATTCAATACTCAAAGTATTCAATGCGTCCGAAAAGCCTTCGGGGAAAATAAAGAAGAGATATTTAAATGACGACGAGCTAAGGGCTGCTCAGTTGTATATATTACTCAATTGCGACGAGGATGAAGTGGAGAAGCTAGAGGGGTAAGTAATTAATACGTCCACGCTTACATCATCTCAATATAATAGTATAAGCTACTATTATGCTACTAATCAGCGGTTGCTTCGTTATTTTTTAGCACATATAATGATGAGTTGAGGTCGGTTAGACCCTACATAACAGATGAAGAAGTAGAACAAGAAATAAGATACTATTTTTCTTCTTGGTTGAGCGCATATGTAAGGAGCTTGGTAATTACTTTTTCTTTCTGCACTTGTACAATAAATAACTTACTATCGCTACTTTGGTATTTAGGTCGATCATCTAATAATACCCGAGACTGAATCTATTAGAACTCTAGCCAAGGGACCAATTACTGCCATCAAAATATAGCCAAGTTTCTGTGTAAATAGGTTTAGGTTCAAGTGAACAAATTCTTCGATCAAAGACAGCTTTCTGGATCTTGATTCCATGAAAAATAGTTGTTTATGTATCAAATCGTCGAACTACAAAGACGACGATCCAGGCAATAATTTCTTTGGCATCTTATGAGAGATTATGGAGTTGACATATAATTATGGCATAGAACCTGCTAAGATCGTGCTATTCAAGTATGAATGGTTCGATCCGATTCAAGATCAAGGTTAGAAAATTTACAAGCATGGCCTTGTGGATATAAACTACAAGCGTAGATATCAAGGCTATGAATCATTTGTCCTATCAAGTCAGGCTCAGCTCGTGTACATCACAACTTATCCTAGATGGGGGATAGCGAGGCCAGATTGGTGGCAGTATGCAAGACTAAATCTAAAAATACCTTTGACATTGATAAAATAGCTTATCAGGAGGACGAGCTACCTCTTGTAACAAATATTATCGATGTGGACTTAACGGAAGTTGCTCATTACACGAGTAATAATGTAGAAGATGTAAAATTATCCGAAGAGGAAGACTAAGATGAAAATGAAGTTGATGAAAGTGAAGATGAGGAGGAAGAGGAAGAGGAGGACGAGGAAGGCGAACAAGATAAATTTTCTGAAGATGATTAAAAATAAAATATTTTGCATGTAGAATGTACTATATTTTGACTGTAAAGTATACTATTTTGACGAAGATATGTATTATATTTTGACTGTAGAATGTACTATCCATTTAGACTTATGACACTACTAGTTATTTAATATATAATTCTGTGAATGTTGTGAGATATGCATAATATTTTGACTGTAGAATGTACTATATATTTGTGTATTTCTTTATTCATCATATATTGTTATCAGGTATGACAGGACGACGCGGAGGGTTCGGCAGGTCCCGAGGTAGACAGAGTGCTCCTCCGGTACTGCCTACTGTTGGTTCTGGATTCTCGTCGCCTAGTACACCAGTATATCGATCAGTCATATCTCTGACTACGACGACGTTACGTGGCATCACCCCTGGGACGAGTAGTTCCAGGCCTGATAGTACTCCCTCGTCCAACGTTCCTCCTGCTGACGAAACCATGGATACATATGAGCATATGGAGGAGGTCGAGCCGACTTTGTCCTAGCATCAGCTAGATCCTCCATGCGCACCTCCGGAGGAGACGAGGATAGAGATTTGGGATGACGGTACAAAGTAAGTCAATTAGATGGTTTAGCATCATATATATCGTGTATTTATTTATTCATCATATATTGACTTTTTCGATCAAAATAATTATCTCTGTATAGATATCGTCCCTTGTCGGTACAGAGACGCCTGGGCCTCTTTATGAGAAATAACTATGGTGGCCCTTGGATCAACTACTCTGAAGCTCCGGAGGAGAGGAAGGCATTCTGGTTTGCGCACTTTAAGGTAAAAGTATATTATATAAATCCACTAATTTATGCATATTATATAACTTACTAAATTATTTATTGTAGCAAACGTATTTCTATCCTCCGCACAGGGCCGAGTTGATCGAGCAGATATTTTTTGTCATTGTCGTCAAGCTTATCCGTGATGCTCTGGATGACCAGAAGGCTCATGATCGCATTGGAAAATTGATCCAAGGTTGGATCATGCCTGAGCAGTGGACTACGATGAGGGCTAGATTCGATAATCCAAGGTACAAGGAAAGGTCTGAGAAGGCCAAAGCTGCTAGGCGGAAGGTAGCAAAGTGGTGTGGTGGCTCGATTCTGATGACGAAATATTTTCGTCGTTTGTTATATTTTTATTTCAGATATATTATTTTAATGCAAGTACGATAAAATGGCAGTAGAAAAAATATTTAATTTTATTACTAAATAATATATTTTTAATAGGTACAGAGGGGCGAGGATGCAAACATGGTGACCGTCTTTCTGGCCACCCATCGAAAGGGCAAAAATCTCATTGATGAGAGAGCCTCGCAGACCTATGTAAGTATTACTTTACTTTGTTTTAATTTTAATATAACTTAGACAATTATCGAGTATCCAAACTTTTCTAGGCCGAGTATCTTAGGTTGGTGAGCGGGCGACTGCTAGTGTACCTACAGCGGGAGAGGCTGGTACTTCATCGCAGCCCTCTCCAGCCCTGTCGGCGGACGAGCTGTGGGTGACCGCCGCTGGTGGTCTCCAGAGGGGTACGTACTACGGTACGGGATCCTATGGTGCCCTTGTTGTGACGCAGTCCTCTAGGGCCTCCCCGACAAGTGCGTATTTCCCACAGCCCTCGCAGTCGTCAGCCCGAGTCCAGGAGGTCGTTAACCGTCAGTTTGCGTCTCTCCGTGATAAGTTGCTGCGAAGGATGGAGGAGCATCCCCTATCCCAGCCGCAGGCGGACGATACGACACTCATCGCACGATTTGATATACTCGAGCGCAGCATCATATAGCTCCAGGATTTGACAGCTGATCTTAGAGCGTCGACAGAGCGCAGCGTGGCGGAGCTGCATGCATCACAGCTGTCCATGGGCGAGAGGCTGACGATGATGCAGGATTCAATAGTTCATAGCAGTACGAGACTGTTATCTACCATGGATTCATACAACCATCGACTAGCAGAGTTAGAGCAGATACGTCCTCCTGGTGCACCTATATCGACACAGACTCCACCGACGTTATTGCCTTCTCCATCGACATCGGTGTCGATTTTACGGGAGCAGTATGATCTATTCTTATCCCTCATGCGCGCCGATGGTCATCCTCCTGCAGATCTGTAGTAGTCCTAGTTAGGACCGTTTATTGATTATTTGTGTTTCAGACCTATGATATTTGGTCATTTATGAATATTTTTTATTTTTGAGGCATTCAGACATTATTTCTTGTATTCTTTAGGACGAGACTTTCAGACTTAGTTGTGTGGATATTTGCTGTATTCTTTACGACGATATTTTCTCCTAATTCGGTTTGTAATCTCAATATTTTATTTTCTTCAAATTTTATTATATTATTCATATTAAATATATATTAATTTATTGGTGTTGAGTTTTCAACCGAAGGGGGTCGGCGAACCCAGCAAATTCAACGGAGGGTTGCTCCGGGTCTATTTGTACAAATTATGAATTCATAAACTGCTGGAAGAATAGTTTGCAAACAATTCAATGTTCATTTTTTTATTTTTTCAGTATCTTTAGCTATGTTTTTAGCGATATTTTGTGACGTTTAGCGACGTCTACTAACGTCGCTGAATACGTCGCTATATATGTCGCTAAATCTGCCGCTACATACGTCACTAAACAAGTCGTTGTCCGTCGCAAATTACTGACATGGCAGTATTGCTAGGTCATAATAACGTCGCTAAATTAGTCGCACAACGTCGCTAATATAGCAGCACATACGTTGTTATAAAAGTCGCTATTTACGTCGCTATAAACGTCGCTATCTACGTCGCTAATTTAGCGACATATAGCGACAAAAATACACGTCGCTAATTTAGCAACGCTGCGTCGCTAAACGTCTAGCGACGCATATACGTCGCTAGAAAATGTCAGAATAGCGACATTTGGCGACATTTTTTTGTCAACGACTAGTTTAAAGGCGACTTCAACAAAACGTCACTAATTACGTCGCTAAAATTATTTAGCGACATTTTTTGGCCATTTAGCGACATTTTTTTACGTCGCTAATTTGACTTATTCTGGTAGTGTGGGTTGACCTTGTTTACCATCTAAACTGACAGCTAGGTCATCAGTGAATTCAGTTTACATACCAAGCAACTGCCCCATGTATTCATCTGTTGTTCATTATTCTCCCTCATAAGTTGTTCCCATTTGGGATTATCCTCTCAGCACTCACCATACTCCTTTCTATGATATAAATGCTTCATACTGCCTGACCCACTATTTGAAGAAGCAGTTTTACCTTTCTTTCTTGCATAGTTAAGAAGTGGACTAACCCTGACATTTTCCTCTCTAGCCGATCCAGCCGATTTAGTCGGGCTCCTAGTAGTCATAACTTGTTGCGCCAAAAAAATAACCAATGGTCCCATAGCTGGCCTCTCCTCTGGTGTATTAGGGAACTCCAAAATTGACCGCTTACCAAGCCATCAATCCTCCAACTGGTTCTGGACATTTGTCTCGACCATAACAAGTGTCAGAACGTCAGACCTCTCTGTTTCAGCTGCGGGCGCTACTACATTACCTCCCAAAGGAGATGGATCACCCCTACTTTCCTCCATGCAAACATCTCCTCCATCTAGCCCACTGTTATCCTGGCATTGACCTTGCATGTTCAGCTCCTCCCCATTTGCTGATATCTCCTCTTCAATTGGGCATTATCTTCGGACATGGCTGAAACTTTCGTACCTTGTACAAATTGGTTAAACCCACTCATATTCCATATGTTGGGAACATATTCTCCGGAGAGAAGCTCGTATTCCAAAACCAAAAGAAGGTTAGCAGACATATTAATTTCTATAAACACCCAGGCGTACATCACCCTTGATTGCACCTCTGTGGCTTCATCTAACTTCAATGGTTTTCCTACAAACTCACCAGTTTCTCCATTAATGAAGTACACCAATACTA
The DNA here is from genome assembly GCA_036927795.1 of Iris macrosiphon. Lineage (NCBI taxonomy): Eukaryota > Viridiplantae > Streptophyta > Magnoliopsida > Asparagales > Iridaceae > Iris > Iris macrosiphon. The sequence continues at coordinate 113,784,056 of JAYESA010000006.1, forward strand.
CATCGGTAGCCCCGGTAGATGTATCCAAATAGGAGATATATGAAGGAGTTCCTTTTCATATTTTGTCTCAGGGTTCCATTGATTTTGAATAATCAAATGTCCATCGAACGTCCAAGGCCCCCCTTGTAATATGCATTCTGTATTTTTCTGTAATCCGAAGCGGACAAGGAAGAATCTATTGTCTCGTGAGAAGATCTTCATGTTACCACGCAGTCTCCATTCAAGATAAGCATAAGACCTGATTTGGCTATAGAATGGTATGTCTCTTAACACGTACTTGGTCAGGGTGTTCGACCATCTACCAGCAATCGCTTCTATCTCCGCTTCCGTGAACACAACTACCCTTCTATGCTCACTAATATGTTTTGGCACCACATATTTCCACGCCGTCGTAGATTCTTTCCCGACTTGGTCATCGTAGTCCACGACTTTTCTCTTACACTAAGGGAGTTATCGTCGACGTAGGTGGAGCAGGTCGAGCCGTGTTGGAGAGATCTGCCTCTTCACCAGGGTATAGCCTCCTACCTCTTCGTTATACCCATGTTAGGTGGCCCCATATGGCATGCCACGAAGATGACCATGTCATCTTTCACCTTCTCGGCCTTGTTCTGGTTGCCTTGGACGAGAGACACCAATCTTCCTGCACACGTTAGACCTCCCTCGCCTCTTGCGTTCCATCGTGGACCATCCACCGGCTTCCAAAGACGTCCGTCCGACTAGGGGATCTCTTCTCTCCTGATTCCCTGGTTCCTATGACGTCCAGCAATTGCTTTCGACTATATATATATATATATATATAGTCGGCTAAGGACCATCCAACGGCTGAGGGCCATTCCCTACGGAATCAGTGGCTCCCATTTTGCCACGCGTCCCACCAAGCCGAGATGGGCATAGGTCAGGCTCGGCGAAGCCAACCTGGCCTAGAGACCCACTGCATAACCTCCACTAATGAATAACCTCCACTAATAAAATAAAGAGAATATACCCTCTACAAGCTCCTCCCGATCCAACACGGATATCCACAACACTTAGAAATAAAAAATAGATTATACCACGAAAATAGAAGGCAATGAGAAATTACCCAAAATTGACTTCTCCTCCGAAACGGCCTATAATTCTTCTTTCTCCTTCTCAAAGTTGCAATGGCACTATTGCCTCATTTTTCTCTCATTGTTGCTTTGTTGTACTTGTTTTAGGATTTGAAAAAACCTAACTTATACTCCCCAATTTCGTAATCAACCTGGACCGTAGGATACGATCCAATGTTATATAAAAAATCTTAATTTTAATTTTAGCCCGCCGAGACCGAGTTCGGACCGAACTCGGTAGAATCGGTATTTGCGAGTAAAAATTAAAAATAGTAGACGAAGCGAGGTTCTGGAACCCATGGGACCGAACTCAGCCAGAGTTCAGCTGGGGATCGAACTTGACCCGAGTTCGGCCTCCCCTATTCCAGAATGTCGTCTCCTGCACCCCCGAGCATCTTCGTTATCTCCGAATGATCTCGTCACCTCCCCTAGCTTGTCCGACACACGGATGACGCTCATCGCACTCCGGATTGTTCTCCACATAGGTTGGGAACCCCACCCACTCCAAATTTTTTTTCCATTCACAACTATGTGGATGGGGTCATCATCCCGACGATCCACCTGTAGTACTCAAACTTTCTCCTTGGAAGAATTATTGTGAACATGTCTGCTCGGTTGTCATCTGTATAAATATTCTCAAGCGTCGCTTCCTTATTATCAACTGTATCCCGTATCCAATGATACCAAGTATCAATATACTTGGACCGGCTATGAAATATCTGGTTCTTCATTAGGTGAATTGCACTTTGGTTATCATAAACTAAAGGATACTACTCTTGCTTTAGCCCCATTTCTTGCAATAGTTTTTTATCCACAATAACTCCTTGCAAACCTCCGTCGCCGTAATTTACTCTGCCTCTGTCATCGATAAAGCAACACACTTCTGCATCCATGACTGCCACGATAATTCTCCACCAGTGAACATCATCATATAGCCCAAAGTCGATCGTCTTGTGTCTATACCTCTAGCCATATCAGCGTCGGTATAGCCAACCAGCTTCAGCTCGTCACAACCAAAAAAAGTCTCCAATCGGCAGTGTCCTAAAGGTATCGTAGGATCCACTTGACCGCACTTTAATGCACCCTTCCAAGATTGGAAAGATACCTGCTAACTGTACCAATTGCGTGAGCGATGTCTGGCCTCGTACATACTGTAGCATACATGAGACTTTCCATAACTGAGGCATATGGAACCTACTCTATATCTTTTTTCTCATCCTCGATAGATTGGCACTTTTAGTGAACTTAAAGTGAGCCGCAAGGGGGTTACTCACTTTCTTCGATCCGTCCATCCTGAAAGTCTGAAGTACCCGGTAAATGTTCTTCTTTTGGGACAAGTGTAACAGCTTGGACTCTCTCTCTCTCTCTCTCTCTCTCTCTCTCTCTCGGCTGATCTTTATCTCAAGAATAGTCTTCCCTGCGCCCAAATCCTTTATAGAGAATGTCTCGTCTAGTTGGCGCTTCAACTATGCAATCCTAGTGGTATTTTGACCCACCAGTAGCATATCATCAACATAAAGCAGTAAAATAATAAAGTCACCATCGACAGAGTACCTTATATAATGTCCTGCAATCGCACGGTGCATTACGCTGAGTCGGATTGAATGATACAATAGCTGGTTATATTTTGATTTGTAGAATTTGGGAGCAAGCATTGATTTGAGTTAGTTTCAAGTACAGATCGCAAATGGAGTTCGATGGAATCAGGTGTTCATTCAGAACAGTATTGGGATAGTTAGATTAGAGCAATAATATCGTCTTTCTTTGTCTGATCGATTGGATAATTTGGAGAGTAAGACATGCTTGTATGGTCATACCAATTGAGTAAATCGTGCTTTGTCTCAGACCATGGGTTCAAGAGATCGACCGTATCGGTAAGGCAAGGTGCTTAACTAAATCATACTTGGTGAGTGGGCTCTGTCCCTTCTCCTCTACTCCTTCATGCCTAATAATATAGAGCACACGTAAAGGCTTGAACACTTGGATTGGTATATTGGAATCACTATACTGTGGCGTGCATAGAGTGTGCGTCGTTTGGTTTGATAAAATTTATGGCTTGAGTTAGTCTTGCATTTGGGCAGTTGGAGCTTGGGTGGATCATCTTGGTTGGAACATCATGACATTTCGGACGGGTGAGTGAGTGTGCATCCGTGCATGAGTATCAAGTTAGGCGCTTTATCTAGCAAAGCGTGCAGTTGTGGCTCGAAATCGAACAATTGCATCGGAGAGGGCATTCTGCCACTGTTGGGGCATTGTGCCACAGAGTATTCTGAACGAAGAGGTATTGCACCAATTAGAATACTGTGTCGAGAAGCGATATAGTGCCTATGGGAATAATTTGAGATGGTACCTTGGGCTATAGTTGGATAATGGTTATGGATAATTGGATGGATTAAGGCGAGTATCGTTTGGTGGAGCGAGAAGGCTCGATTCTCTCGTCATACCTAATTGGTGTTTGTATTGGTCACTGACAACCTGTTGCGCACAGGGTTTGGTTTTCTCGAACGGAATATACTTTGGGGCACCGGGACCGTTCGGCCATGGAGGAGACAAATGGTTACGTACCTTAGGTGTGGTACCGGTAGTTCGATACGACCAGACGGGCTAGCTACTCAGCGCTAGATCTGGTAGAACTACAGTTGATTAGTCCTTTATGGCATGGCCAGTGACTTCACTTAGAGAAGAGTTGGTTTTCTTTGCTTAGGTTTTGTTTGTGTTTTTCGTGTAAGCGGCGGCCACCTTGCCTCGGGCAAGAGTGTGTATATCAATGATTGAATTAGTAAGGCTTGGATTATGGCATGGTTTGAGGATGGATAGTAAGGCTTCGATTATGGTTCGATAGGTTCACGCGTTGCTTGGGTTTCAGTAGGATTGTTTGCATGCTAGTTTACTTTGAGTTGGATATACCTGCTTGTATATTTGCTTGAGTTGAATGCTTGCATATTTAACCTACTTTACAGTTTTTCTTAACATGGCATACCTCTGCCAAGAAATGAATCTAGGATTCAAGTAGAAATATCATCATATAACTGTTTGTATTCACTATTCTATTTAGTATCAGTTTAGATGAGTGGGTTACCCCGTCCACCAGTACAGCTGTATACTGACCCATATTTGTGGGCATTATTTCAGGTACGCAGGCGTAGTGGCGCTATTTGGATATACGGGACATGATGTATGAAATGATAAGTACCTTTATGGGCAAAAGAAAAAGCAAGAGTGTTGCATCGCCTTTAAGATAATCTTCTTCGTGGTATTTTTATTTGGACCCTATCGAGAGTTTTACTGCATATACTCTAATGTATGCTTGGTACACAATACTTGACTTTCGCTGTAACTTGGTCGTTTCGATGATAACTATGATATTTGACATCATCGTCTTGTGCGAGCATAACTCCAGATTCGTACGACATCACGTCCCGATGAGAACGATTATCGAGCTTACGGAAGATTGGGGCATGATAAATTTTGTATCAGAGCACCCGATTTATTTTCTTGGACTTTGTCCTTTGGTTCATTATAAACTCTAAATAGCTTTCGCGTGTCGTTTGGCTCTTGACTCTACCTAGTGCCGCATGGGATGTTTCATACAATAATTCTATAGATTTGTTGGTTGTGGGTGCATATTTTCTTTGTTGCGTTGGCTTTTATTGTTTTTGTTAGATCGTGTAGCATCGTAGGATGTTGTTGTATTCATGTAGCAACTTGTGTGGCGTTATTGTATTTATGCAACAAGTTGAGAGGTGTCATTGCGTTGGTTTGGCTTGTCATTCGGGGGATTTTTTGTTGCATCAGTAAAACAGTTGGTTGTCAGATGAGATTGTTTATGTGGTATGTTGTGAGTAGAAGCATCAGATGGGAATGGATCATTTCATGAGTTGCTCGTGTAGAAAATATATTGGACGAAGTTTGATTTTTGGCTGGGCATATCTGGAGAGTGTTGCACGAGTTGCTCATGTGGCGCATTGGATGAGCAGGTTTGAGTTTGGCTTAAAAATATCAGGATAGCGTTGCACGAGTTGCTCGTACAACAAATGTATAAAACTGTTAGGTATTGGCTTGGATTACTTGGAAGAGATCGTTGCACGGATTGCTCGTGTAGAAAAAGTATCGAACGGTTTGAGAAATAGTTGGAAGTATTGATAATGGAATATGGCACAAGTTCTATAGTAAAATTGATAAAAGAGTTAGATGGTTCATGCGTTGGCTGAGTTTCGTGTCAGACTTGAGTTGGGGGATGGCAGGATCACGCAGAATGGATGGTGCGAACAAATCTTGGATCAGTATAAAGAACTGTGATGCGAGTAGTAATTTAATTTAGAGTGGTATATGGTATACCACATAGTGAGCATTGTATTGGCATATTTTGGGTAGACATTAATGGAATTACCGTAATGGATATGGGTAACAGTAATATAAGTTGGTTGGTGCACATCGGCTGAGTTAGAAAATGGAATATGGAGCAAGCGAATATTGAGTTGCGATCGACAGGATCACCCAATAATAGTTGGTTTAGAATATATGTTCGTCGATGCAGAGTAAACGTGAGAGCGACTCTATTTTCAAGTGGTATATGGTGCAATTGAATTTGACTCAGGTATTCTTCGATAAGTTATACTTGAGCGAACAAGAATGTACTTGTGCAAATAAAAGTATCATTGGACTTGAGCGATGGACGAGAATGGAACAAGCAATGGGAATAAGTGTTTAAAATTTGAAGGATTGATGCGGACAAGTATTAGAAACTAGTTGAGATTGATCAGATGGAAAGCTGAATATCAGAGTTTGCTTGCACGATTTGGAAGTTCAGTGAGAATTCATAGATCCAAAGAGAGAGTTGAGAATGAGAAACAAACAGTTGGGATACGCTTAAGCAAGCGATGGGTGAATCGAAGGGTAGCGAGCACGGACTATAAATTTTGGCAACACATTGGAGCTGTTGGTTGAGCAATGAAACACGATTTGGTTTGGAGGGGTAATACGACGAGAAGTTTGACTCAAAGTTTAGCGAAAGTAAAATTTGGTGAAATGATGCAACGATGGTGGATGGATTCTTCGAAAGACATAAACGGGCATGAAGCAAATCTAGTTGATGTTAAGTCATATTGGAAGTTAGCAAGTAAGTCATATTGGAAGTTAACACTTGAAGTACTAAGGAAGATTGAGACAACGAGTGATGGTAATATGATTTAAGATTGTGTTAAAACTTGTGCACAAGTCATTGAGAGTGTGTGGACTAATCGGAACATAGAGAAATCAAGACGGCCTAAAGAACAAGAATTATGGTGGATAGAATTTTGAAGATAGCTAAACGAGATAGCAACGTTGAAGCAAATTACCATACTGCTCGAGCAAGTTGGACATGCATTGTGAAACATGGTATACGGATAAGAATTGGAGCAAGTCTATAGTTTCAGGAATCATTGCAAGTGGTAGTGCGAGAAGTCGAACCTAGCAGTTCAAATTTTTTGATGGATTCAGGGCAGAACGATGAATTAATGGAGGACGGTTTTTACGAGCGTAGTTCTTGATTTGTGGCTTAGATAGATAGTAAGACTCTAGGTGATTAAGTGGCGTTTGTTTGACAAATTCATCATAGGTAGTGCATGAAGTTCTCGGAGTCAAAAGATTGTTCGAATTGAATGGTTGGATTATGGCTCAGATTTGCAGAGGAGATATAGCATGGTTCGTAGTAAGTGTCCATCGTGATGACCTAAAATTATCGAGCGTAGCTTTGGGACAGCTGATCCTAGTGACTTGACCGTCAAATCAGAAATAAATATTGTAGACCTATAGAACGACCCTTGCGGTGGCGCATTTATGAATTCGTCGAGGGTGGATGTAAGTGGTGTATATTGGAGATAGGCCTAAGTGACCGAGTGTTGGATTTGAGAGTTCCTTGATTGGCCTTAAGCTGAAGATACAGTCGAGAGATCGAAGCGATGGTAGAAATGGCCTAAGTCAACTGATGAGATTCAGAATCGAAGATTTTTGAAGATGGCATCGCCTCTGACTCGTTATGCCACGGAAGAAAATAACATTCATATGAATTGACGACTGTGAAACTAGCTTGTGAAGTTAAAGCAGTGGATCATTCAGATCAAATCATTACAATACTGGAAGGGACAGATGTGTCTCAGATCTACAAGATGCATAAAACTTAGTTTGGGATATATGCTCGTACAGAAGACGAAGGTGACATCCTATGCTTCGAGGCAGTAGAAGCAGCGCAAAGGACTATTTTATATGCGACCTAGAAATTATGACGATTGTGTCCACGTTAAAATCGTGGTGACACTATCCCTATGACATGACGGTAAAATCTTCGTAGATCACATGAACCTCAATATAGATGTTCACCCAGAGAGGTATTAAGATTGAGAAAGAGGTATTGGGCTGAGCTGATCTAAGAGCATAGTTTGATATTTGGGCAAGTCGCCTAGCTGGGGTAGTATCCGTTGTGATGATCGTTCGGGGCAAGATATGATAGTTAGAGATAGTACATATGAAATATTGTGCGATTGGAGTCATGCTAGAGTTTGGTTGGTTGAGCTTGGATAGTGCTAGTGTAGATTCAAAAATAGTATGATGGATTGAGTTGGAACACGAACTGATTGGATAAAGTGGAGAGATCGTAAGTAGAAAATTATCATATTTGAGAATAAAGCTTGTGCGAATGAGGTATAGAATGAACGTTAGGATTGGTTCAATCGGGAGTAAAGCGAATGAATGTCTCAGACATAAAAATACCCTTGTAACTTGTCCAAATTTGTTATTGCTAAGCTCGGCTGAATTGCATGTATTTTAGGGACTCCTTAAATATGTGTATGATCCAAACTAAGTGATATAAAAAATTCGTATTGAGCTGCAAGGAGGATGTAGGAATATAGAATTTGTGCAAGCATTCAGCGCGAGCGAGATGTTGAGTCTGGATCAGGGAAATATGAGTTGCATGGAGCAGAGTTATGAATTTGGCAAGTGCCATGCGAGTAAGGAATAAATACTGGTTTGGTTCGAGGACGAACCTGATTCTAAGTGGTATATTATGTAATGTCCCGCAACAGCACGGTGCATTACGCTGAGTCAGATTGAATAAGGCAATAGCTGGTTACATTTTGATTGTGGGATTTGGGAGCAAGTATTGATTTGAGTTGGTTTTATATGCAGATCGCAGACAAAGTTTGATAAAATCAGGTGTTCGTTCAGAGCAGTATTAGGATAGTAGGATTGAAGCAATAATTTCGTCTTTCTTAGTCTAATCAGGGATGATTTAGAAAGTACGGTATGCTCGTACGATCATACCAATTGAGTAAATCATGCTTTGCATCAGACCACGAGTTCAAGGGATCGGCCGTATCGACAAGACATAGTGCTTAACAGAATCAGACTTGGTGAGTGGGCTCTGTCCCTTCTCCTCTACTCCTTTATGCCTAATAATATGGAGCACACATAAAGGGTTCAACACTTGGATTGGTACATTGGAATCACTATATTATGGCGTGCATAGAGTGTGCGTCATTTGGTTTGATAAGATTTGTGGCTTGAGTTGGTCTTGCATTTGGGAAGTTGAAGCTTGGGTGGATCATCTTGGTTGGAACATCACAGCATTTTGTGTGGGCGAGCGAGCGTCATCCGTGCACGAGTATCAAGTTGGTCGCGTTATCTAGCAAAGCGTACAGTTTTGGTTCAAAATCGGACAACTGCATCGAAGAGGGTATTGTGCCACTGTTGGGACATTGTGCCACAGAGTTTTCTGAGTGAAGGTGTCACGACCCGCACCCAGAATAGGAGCATGAGGGGCAGGTACGTCCAGCCTACGCCGCAACATCGGCGGTAGAACGCTGTCTATGTCACAATACTAGCTAATCAATCTCACTTCAATATCCAACTCCATAAGGAGACACAGATATCACAATATAATATGGAATACTCAATCATGAAAAATAAAGCACGATGAGATATCAAAGAGAACAAATAAAATACAAGACAAGTCTAAACAATAATAATAGTCTAACCTGCAATCAATAACATCCAGTCTCCAAGTGTGCTGGAAACAAGTCCTCTATGTCACAGTCTGGAAAAAATATCCAGTCAGGATTGGAACAAAGTACAAGCACTAACAGCAGTTCCATATATATTGACAAAAACTATAACACAGTGTAAAAAAATACAAGACAGATATGAATACTGGCAATAAGAAATACTGGAATAAATGGAATACTGGAGCATATGTCATCATCAATGTACATCTAGCAATAAAGTAGAAATACAAGTATACACTATAACAATGAACTGGTATATATGTGAATACTAGAATCATGACTAGAACATAAGGAATGCTATATCAATATACTAGCGAAATATGTCAAGAATCATCTAACTAAGTGTGTGAAACATCAGCATATCATGTGATCGGCTTGGGACTGATCAGGCTCTTTACATATGATTAGCTATCATTCTTGTAAGGTCAGGCTAACCATCCCGATAGCTATAATGCGAGTAATAGTCAGGCTAACCACATGTAATAGCTATGAGGCATGTAATGGTAAGGCTGCACCGACGTGAGGTGTGGGTGAGCTATGATGCATGTAAAGTTTGGATATGATCACACAAGCTACTAATATTTCCCCGTTTTTCCCAGCTAGCATGATGGATTCCAAATCACGACTACTCGTGACAGGTCTCGATAATGCCAACTCGTGTAAACAACAGTGTCAGAGTCATGTACGCTATACAACAAGAATTATAGAGATAATCAACATAATGGAAACTGTCAGAGAATATACTCGCCTGGGGTCCTGCTGCTGGCAATAACAATGTCCAATTTTCGAGGTCTTGTCTGAACAATCCAACAATCCTATAGACATCATATAATACAATATTGTATCAGACATTTACTTTAATTATATTTATAAATATACTAGACTCAGGGCTATGCTGGTATGACACTGGTCAACTAGGGTCAAGTATACGTCTAGTTGTACGGGTGTCGCGTCTGTAATTATTGTGCAAGACAGACAGTCAGATATCACGGGTCTTACCAGTACATCAGTGTACATATGGCAATCTTCTAACACTTTACATGGCCACAGGTCAATGTAGCTACGGGGTATCTGTGGTTACACTCGGGTCATCTAGTATATATATAAATATACATATTATTAACTAGCATTAATACTTACAATTTATATACATACCAATTAAATACATGTACAATATATACTAGTTTGAAAAATATATACATACTAAATATATATATATATCATGTTGAATAATGTACACATACTAAATATGTGTACATACTATACCAATTGAACAATACTCATATACCAATTGTAGATTAATTGAGTATATATACTATATTTATATATGTATATATATACAAATAATATACCTATTAAACATATACGAATGGAATACATATACCATACATATATACAATCACATTAAATGACGAAAATGAGGGCAGGAACAAACCTGCGCACAGGCACGACGACGATGACGGCGACATTGATGACGATGATGAAGGCGATGATAGTTAAGGTGATGATGCTAATAATGGTGATGGTGTTGATGACATTGATGATTATGGAGATGATGATGATGAAGGTGATGATCAGGAGGAGGTCGACGGAGTCGTGATGGAGGCGCTGCCGGAGGAGCTTCAGGCAGGAGGAGGACAGGGGACGTCGGGGCTGCTCTTCATTGATGGGGCTGGTGGTGGAGATAATAGAGAGGAGGAGGCAGGGAAGAAGGGAGTCGAGGTTGTGCTCGACGGAGAAGAGAGGGAGAGGTCGGGGAGATTGTTTCAGGAGGTGGTGCTCGGTCGAGATCAGCGGGTTGGGTTCACCGGAGGGAGGTGGCAGCGTAGGGTCGGTTGAAGGCAGTCGGGGTCGAGGAGGTTAGGGTTCTGGAGTCGGCCGTCGAGGGAGGAGAGCAGCGGGATTCCGGGATCTAGGTCATTCAAGTGAATGGCGGAGAAAGGTGATCGGAGGAAGAGGGAAGAGGTCGGCAGGCGGGTGTAGTGGATGACCCCGGCGGGAAGAGTCGTCGGTATGATCCGGTAGGGGGGCAGGGGAGTCGGGGTCTGCTGAGACGGGGAGGAGAAGATGTCGGGTCGAGTTTCACGGTGCAGTCGGCGTGTGGGGGCGGTGAACTCCGACGAGGCTGAAGGAAAGGGGGTGCGGTGGCCGGACCTGGTGGACTGGCCGAAGGAGGGAACTGCTCCGACGTCGGGTCTGAGGGGAGGAAGGAGGTTGAACAGGAAAGGATGGGGGGTTGTCGGCTGAAACTTGGGGTTTAAAAAGAAAAGGAAAAAATAAAGAAAAAGGGGAAAGAATATATATATATATATATATATATATATATATATATATATATATATATATATATATATATATATATATATATGTAGGTCTTGGTTTGACCTAGAAATTGACTTGGTTAAATCCCCTTGGTATTGGGCCTTGTCATGGAGATATTTCATGGGCTAGAATTTAAATGGGTTCAAAACGAAGGGCTAGGATTGCGTTGGTTCAAGGTTTGGAGGGCCATGGTCTTAAGGAGGTTGATGTTTGTAGAAGCATGAAAAATACGCTGGATAGCTATACACAGCATGTTGAGGCAGGGCAGCGTAAAAAGATGACCTCAGAGCCATCAACGTGCAACAGAGCTTTTCCGCTGAGCACAGTATAAAATATAAACTCAAGGACCATCCGCGTAATACAGTATGTCCAGGCTGCTTCTACGTAAAAAGGGTACTATATCGCCTTTATGGCGTAGAACTCATCCGCTTTCAATGCAGCATTGAAGTATACGAGGAACGCTTCAAATTCTTCGAAATGAACCTGTCAGATCATGCAATGAACCTGACGTCTGGACTCCTGACAAAGAGTACTGCACGACTACCCAGGCGACGGCTATAATGATGGCGCGGTACTGCAACCCAGGCTGTCATTTACTGCCATTTCCTTGGCCTAAACCGCTTTTACGCATACAAAAGAATACGCTGCCTAGTTTTACACAGGAAGATGTGAGCTGTTTACGCTCCACAGAAGACAAACAGCCTGCCACATCAAAAGCTGTTCTTCATACAGAACTCGAGGCACGTCTCTGCATTTAATGCGTAGAGTGATGCAAGAACTCGAGGCACGTCTCTGCATTTAATACGCAGAAAGGGTGGCCGACCTTCAAAATATGCCTATGCATTTAATGCGCAGGATAATGGCGGATCTCTGCATTTAATGTAGGAGATTTGATTAAATGTCACCGAACCGTCATTTAGTGACATCCCCTTTGCGTAAACTGCTTTTACGCATACAAGGGGATACGCTGCCTAGTTTTACATAGGCAGACGTAAGCTTCTTACGCTCCGCAGAAGACAAACAGACTGCCATGTCAGCAGTTGCTCTTCGTACAGGATTCGAGGCGCGTATCTGTATTTAATGCGCAGAATGATGGCAAATCTTAAAGACACGCCTCTGCATTTAATGCGTAGGATGGGGGCAGATCTTTGCATTTAATGCAAGAGATTTGATTATATCTCCAAGAGCCATAATTTCGGCTAAGACGTCCACATCATCACCTTGGCACATTTTGCCAACTCAGGTCTCAGTCAGGAGAAGAGGATCAGCTATCTTCTGCGCCCACTCGAATTCTATACCCACTCGGCTTTTATGCCTACTCGGCTTCTATGCCTATTTGGCTTCTACGCCATGGTGACAGTTATTGGCTTCTACGCCAACCTCTTCTAAGCAAAGGATAACTACCTACGTGGCTTTTACGCCGTGATCTTCGCAGCAGTTATACGCGTTGTTTCTTAATTAGACACGCATCACACGCTCATTCAAAGGGTCATTTATACGTGGGCAATGGTTATTGTAACCATCGTGTAAAAGGGTGTTATACTTTCCACTACTCGGTTTCAACGCCGACTGAGTGGTCACTGTCACTAAAACTCTATAAATAGATACCTCTATTGACAGAGGTCAAAGGTCGAAAAATAGAGATCAGAGGGTCAAAAATTGGTCAAGAAATCCAGTATCAGATCCAAGGTCGAAAAACAGAAGATTGAAAGGTCGAGATTTGGTCGCAGATTTCAAGAGAGAAGAATCCAGAGCTCAGGCAAAGAGTAGTGATCGACGACTTTGGCATCGAGCATCCACTCTCTTTAGCAACCTTCGAAGCTGCTTTCTGTCTTCTACGACACTTCTTCATCATCGTGTGGTCCAAGGGACAAAGTGATCGACTGCAGATCAGACTCCTATAGCAATATTTACCCAGCTTAAAAAATTATACTCGACATCCTCGTATAGGATTAATTGTACTGCTTGTTTGTAAACATAAAGAGCGAGTTTTCATATAAAGCCTCATTTCCATATCTTTTATTTATTTTATCAGACAACAAGATGGCGACTCTGCTGGGGATGTCTTTCTCTTCTGATGAGGAAGCAATTGCTCAACACGATGCGGTATCCGTGGGATCCGTAAAAAAGACACTGGTCGTCCAGTTCGACCAGTCTGCCTACGAAGATATGCATCGATCAGGGGGTAGCTCTCACTCTCTCTCTGTCCAAGACAACAGGAAACTGCGTAAGGTCTGGATGCCCAAGATATTCTCTACCATTCCTATCGACTCTCCGATCTCTTCAATCTCTCCGACCAACGAGGTTGTAGCATTGCTTCCTCCGTGCCTTGTGCGTAAAATTTAGTCGCCTGTCTTTGACAGGGTAGACAAAACTTCTGGCAATGCCTCAACGCCAATCCAGAAGTATACTCCACGCCTTGCGCGTAAAAATTCAGTCGCCTGTCTCTGACAGGGCAGACAAAACTTCTGGCAATACCTCAGTGCCAATCCAGAAGTATACTCTGCGCCTGGCGCGTAAAATTTAGTCGCCTGTCTCTGACAGGTCAGACAAAACTTCTGGCAATGCCTCATCGCTAGTCTAGAAGTACACATCGCACTCTGCGCGTAAAATTCTGTCTCCCGTATGTGGAGGAATAGACAAAATTTTTGATAATGCCTCAGCGCCAAATTAGGAATCCCAAACGCGCTCCGCACGTAAAAATGCATCTGTCTTCCGCGGAAAAGCAGATGATCCCTATAATCTACGCAAGGGAAAGCAAGTGGCGGACTACTCAACTTTTCGGCCTTTACGCCAGCAAGGGAACAATCTGCCCGCCCTCCGAATTACGCGAGAGGCTGACAGCTGACTGAGGACATCCTCAGTTTTACGCTAACCAGAGCAGAGCTCCAAATTACGCCAGGAGAAGCCCCTCAGCGTAAAGAAGGCTCAATTTGCGGAAAGACACCCTCCTCGGGGATTAACCGCTATCCAGATGGCCAACCTGTTGTATATAGGTGGCACAGGGAAAACTATGGTTTTTAACATCCGCAGGCCCACTGATGTGAACAGAAGGAACAAGCCATCATCTTTTTCTTCTGTAAATCCTCCTGACCTGCACAAATTTCTGATCAAGAAACGCAAAGACAAGAGTCATAAACAGGCTTCAATTCCCCTAACAGTCAAACGTGGGGAGATCTTATGGGAAGATGCATCAACGTCTAATGTCGTCATGACAGATGGGCCACATGAAGATTCTATCTTTATTATTCCTCCAATACGCGACGACCAGCATCCAATAGTCTTCGGTCGCATGCGGACCAGCCCAATTATACAGGAAGAATCTCGCGAGCCTGAGGGTGGCAAAATGCAAATCCACAGGTATAGCCCACAGGCTTTAAAAATCATACAAAGCATGGGTTATGATTTGAGGTTGAAACACGGCCTCAACTAAGGAAAAGGCAGACAAATACCGTTGAAGAGTAATTCTTACTATCAACAAGCTCGTTTTGGGTTGGGGTATACTGCATCTCTTGCAAACTTGCAAACTCGAGAGTCTGATCCTGCACAACCAGAGACAGGACCTTCTAAATCAGCTTCTGTGGACAAATGTTGCGACATGTCTGGGGGTAGCATACCTCGACAGAACAAGCCAGCATCCAAAGCTGGGGGTAGAATTCCCTCTGAATCCGAAAATTATGCCACAATGACAATCTTCCCAGAAGGACGTAAAACTCAGGCATCGGGAGCCCGAAGACCAAAAGGGACTTTCTTCTTCAATGAAGATGACATCATTGAAATCTTCGATATGTTGATGGAGGAACGCAAACTTCAGCTTCCCAACATCTGACATCCCGAGAGAAAGCTGGCAAAGTTGATGACCCTGATTATTATCTCTTCCATCGGTACGTTCATCACCCTACAAAGGCCTGCTATGTACTAAGAAGAAGAATTCAGGAGTTGATCGACGCCAAGGTCATCACTCTGCATCTGTAAACGAAGGGACAATCACTACAAATTGATCTCACTTTTAAACGTGACAATTTGCTCCCTCCAGAAGATACCGGATGATGAATCCCTAAAGTTTCCCTAGTAAATTCTTCATAACTATCCTCCCTCAGGAAAATCACTCCACAGTGAATTGTTAAGACATATGTTCATGTCCATATTACCTCTGAGCAGATACATACCTCCATCCCCAATGGAGTTGCAACTCAAGAGTTTGTCATGTTCATATTACCTCTGAACAAACTTTTTGAGTTTTTGGCTATCGATTATTATGTCCATATTACCTCTGAAATCGGTTGTCATCTCAACTTAGCACCCGTACTTAACTCTAAGTACGCCAGTGGTGTCGAATCCACAAAAACTGCCATGTCTATATTACCTCTGAGCAGATATATGCCTCCATCCCTAGTGGAGTTGCAACTCAAGAGTTTGTCATGTTCATATTACCTCTGAACAAACTTTCCAAGATTTTGGCTATCGATTATCATGTCCATATTACCTCTGATTATCGGTTGTTATCTCAACTTAGCACCCGTACTTAATTCTAAGTACGCCAGTGGTGTCGAGTCCATAAAAACTGCCATGTCCATATTACCTCTGGCAGGGCTTGTCCTAAACCTATTATTTGCACTTTCGTGCACAACAAATGATAGGTCCACCAAAGATCCCCCAGCGGGATATCCTTAACGAATATGGTATCATGTTACGTCCATATTACCTCTGGTATGATGTCCAAAATTCACGTAAACAAATCATAAAGAAATGGAGGGCCCTAAAGAGGCAGTAATCCGTCAAAAGACGATCATTGTGCTTCTATTTCGACGCATCTTTATAATGTCTATATCGCTGGTCGTATGACAAACTATTATTATGATGTCTCTCTGGTGATGAAGCACATCAGATTATCCGTGAAGCTCACGATGGCATCAACCCGGTCCTAAGCTATAGGATCGCATCAGAAGAATATGCTATTACTGGCATACTATGATCACAGATGCAATAAAGTATGTAAGACAATGCAGAGCCTGTTAGGTCCATGCAGACTTTATCCATCAACCTCCTGAATATCTATATCCTACGGTTGCGTCCTGGCCTTTCGAAGCATGGGGTATGGATATCGTTGGTCCTATTCACCCGTCTTCTTCCAGAGGTCACCGGTTCATACTGGCCATCACAGATTATTTCTCCAAATGGGCAGAGACGATCAATGTGATCAACTTCATCAAGCATCACGTCATTTATCGCTTCGGGATACCCCGAAGGATAATTCATGACAATGGGCCTCAATTCATCAGCCAAGCGTTTCATCGATTTTGCGATAAAAATCGGATATAAAATGTGGCCTCTACGGCATATAATCCTACTGCCAATGGTTTGGCAGAAGCTTTCAACAAAACCATTATTAAGCTCTTGAAAAAGTTCGTCTCTTCGAACAAGAGGGATTGGAATGAGAAGCTGGAAGAATGTCTTTGGGCATACCGTACAACGGTACGAGCACCGACAGGTTGTACCCCATTCTCATTAGTTTACGGGAGCGAAGCAGTTCTCCCCATTGAGATCCAAATTCCGTCACTCAGGATAGCCGTGGCTAATGAGTTGACTCAAGAAAAGAATAACCTGTTAAGGCTTCAAGAGCTAAAAGGATTAGACGAGAAATGCCTCCAGGCTCAACAACACATCGCTTTCTACCAGGCGCACATTTCCAGAGCTTTTAATCAAAAAGTAAAGGAAAGAGTGTTCAAAGTTGGCGAGCTAGTTTTAGCTGTGAGAAGGCCGATGATTCTTACTCACAGGAGTAAGGGCAAATTCCATCCCAAATGGGAAGGCCCTTATGTGATCGAGACGACGTTCTCAAACGGCGCTTACAAGTTAGCCAAGCCTAATGGAGACCTGTTAATGGCTCCTATCAATGGCAAATTCCTGAAAAGGTACTATGCTTAATCTTCTTTGCTCAAATGGAGTATGGTGAAGACCTTATTCTGACAATACTACTTCCAAAACGAAACTAGTTGGATCGTATTCTATCATGTCCATATAACCTCTGAATAGATATGTTTAACTAATTTGGAACTTCAAGACCTATCACGTCCATACTACCTCTGATAGTATTTTCTGTACAAATTTTGGCTAAAGCATATTCTATCATGTCCATATAACCTTTGAATAGATATGTCCTGCTGAAACTTACCGAGAGTATATCACGTCCATATTACCTCTGATATCACTTTCACCCAAACCTGTCATTTATATTCCAAAATGATGGGTCCACAAAGTTAGATAAGAGTCTCTTTATTACTTCCAGAAAGAGCAAAAGTACATTGAAAAGCAAAAAAAGTACATTATTTGGGGGAGCGGTTAGGTTACGAATCCGCTGCGCCAGAGCAACCATTCTCTCATCCCGGGAGTTCAAGACGTCGGCGCGAGCCCGTTCCAACCTTGCCGCATCGTTGTTCAAAGCAGCTAGCTCAGACCGAGCCAGCACAAAACCTGAGTGGAAAGCACCCACACGTGTCAGATTCTGCTGAACAGTCGCCCGTCGCTACTTCAGCATATCTCGGGCTGCCGACAAAGAGAGAGAGCCTTCGCCTCTACTCGAACGAGCTCATCCTTTAATATGCGGGCCTTCGCTGCCACTTTCTCATATTCGGCTTCGTACTGGGTCAACTCGGGAACGACATACTCCAATTGGACACACTCATGATCCATCTTCTGCTGTTGAGTCTCGATAGACTTATTCACACTCTATCTGTTCAGCAAGCTGCGCAGTCAGGGAGTCGTACCTAGCTTGAATGAGACCGTCAATGTTGCCTCGAGCTAGCTGCAAGTATTCGTTAATGGGTTGCTCCAAACCATTAACTATCTCCTACAGCGTGTCAGCTACCCCAGTGTCGTTGAATTCTCGGATCGACACTATCGCGAACCGGGAGGACCTCTTCATCGCCTCGAAGCCCAGATTCTTCGCCAACACCATTGATATTGCCATTTTTAAGGTGGTATAAAAGATACTAGTGTACTGCTCGATCAGCGCAGCTAGATCCGAATGGACGCTGGGAGTGGCCGCGATATTGGCGAATCCCCATCCAGGAACAACCGCAGACGATGTTGCCACGGCCGTCGCCTCAACAGGTGGTGCGACAAAAGAATAAGTGCCAACACCGGATGAAGTAACCGGCGTACTCAAAGGAGGCATTGTCGCAATGACAGGCTCGTCCTCCTCTTGATATATCAGAATCTCTTCGACAGGCGAGCCGGCACCCAAAAGTGTCTCCTATTCAAAGTCAGGCACCTCCGTGTCGCCGCCAGGACCTGACACAGTGCCAAAGGGCGCATCTATACTGCCCTCCCCGAAGATGTCTTCCCCTGAAAAGAAGACAAAAGGAAGTTAATATCGATATGATGTTAACTTTACTAAAAAAGAGGCGTAAAGACGACATTTATACATGGTCAATGGCGTATATGTCGCGTCTACGGCCAGTACAGCTAAATCATTTCTTAATGATGCTAGGCAAGCTGTCATACCTGAAGAAGGTGGTGTGTCAACCGACACTGGCAAATTTTCTTCCAGGTCCTCGTCAAGTTCCAACCGAGGCTCATCGGCTGGAATCTCGCTGGGTGCACTGACGGACACGGCAGGGGTTTCTCCCGATGCTTATCCGGATAAAGATATCCTTATTCGGCTCGGCCCCGAAGGCGATCTCGTTCCATTACCTAAAGCGGTAGCAGCGACAGCAGCCTCCAACAGGAATTCTCCGGCACCACCAGCCGAAATATTAGAGGGTCCCTCTCTAAAAGGCGAGGAACCTCCAATCAAAGAATCATCCCCAACAGGGGAAGATGCAAGCTCACTTCTAGGAGCCTCATTACCAGGAATCCGGAGAGGACGATTAACCGTCTTCTTCTTCCTCTTGCGAGGGGATGTCTCCTTTGGAGCAGGAGCCCTTCGCTTCCCAAAGATTACCAAAGCCCCTGCAGGCGGAGGTATTTCACCCCTCGGCACTGACAACAGAGGCTCATCCGGAGTAACGGACTCTTCACCCTCGTTAGAAGAAACCGAGGGGATTTTGACTCTTCCTCCAGGCTTGGAAGAGGGCACCCCAAAACTTTTATGCATATCAAAATTACGATGGAAGGTGTTCGTTGCCACATAAAATAGGGCATACGAATGGAGCATGCGCAGCTCCGTGGAGAGTGAAATGATGGGCACGATAAAAGTTGTTTCAGTGCAACCCATGATAAAGTATCGCCATCCTTTCGCTCCATCAATGAGTTCGCCTCTGGACCTGAAGCTGGTGACGACAATGCCCACATGCAACTAGTCATACCCGAATTGCCTGGCAAACTGACTAGGCAGGTAGGGCTCAAAGAAGCAATGGTCTTCACTTCTGTACAGTAGATAGGAAGGTCTAATACAGACCAACCAATTGAAAGCCTCAGGAGAAAGAACGGTCTTTCCGTCGCCTATATCCTGAAGTCTGATCCCCTGTTGATTGAGATGAACAGAGGGGATGGTACCGAAAAGCTTCCAGCTATGACTGAAGTTTAGCACCCGCCGACAGTCTAAAACCGTGATCACGTTCCAGGAGGAATTCTTATAGTTCAACAAGACCCCCCGAACTACTGCCAGAGCCGGGAGACATCACCCTGGGGTTATGGAGAATTGACCATCCCATCAAATACAGGTATGGTAATTCTACCCTGGGAAAGCTATCATGCTGGGTTTCGTCGGCAAGCAGCCCATCAGTCCTGGCCCTCAGGCCAGCTTGTATGCGGCACACCATGACAGGGAGCAAGTCCAGTCTTGCCCTGAATACCAGACGTACTGCAGGCCATAGTATGTTACGGTGAATGCGGTCCGCAGATGCGATGCCCGGTACCACCAGTCGGCGTAGCCATATGGAGAGGAAGCCAGCCAGTTGAGCTTCCTAGGACAGAGGCTTGAGGCAATGCCTCAAATAGCTGTAGGCCTTAGTGCCTGCGGGATATTTCCCTATCCCTTCATCGAGAATCTGGTCAGTAAGCACGCTTAGAAGATTCAAAGGCTGATCCTTGCTATCCAAGACCTTCTCCGGCTTAGCATTTCTGGCCCGGTGAAAGAAGAGGTAGGATGCCCATTTATTGGTATGAGCCAAATCTGAGAGCTCACCATAAAAAGCGGTGCAAGCAAGGTAGTGGCACATCAGCTCCTGGTACACTGCCACTACCCGAGGGTCTGAATCCTCCAACTCCCGGTTCGTGGGAACATACTCTTTATATGGAGTATCCCCCATCGGCAGTCTCAAGATCTCTGCCATCTCGTGAAGGGCCAATCCTAACTCTCCCAGTGGAGTGGCGAAAGTCCCGGTGAGCGAGATATATCGCTCCATCAGAGCCAGAAACAGATTGGGGTTGGGAGGTAACCCAACACTGGTAGCGCTCACAGCTGCGAACAGACCAATGCTCTCCAGCTCAATCTGAAAATGCTTCAGGGCCCAGTCAGCTAAGCGAGCCCATCGAAGATTTGTTAGGGTGACCAACCCACTGCACCGAGGGTTCACCTTGGGGTATACTCCCCCGTGCCCCATGAAATCATTGCAGAAGGTCGGTAATTGCACCGGCTGGAGCACCAAGTTGTCTTCACTCAGGACACTGCCTGGGTACAATCCCCTGAATGGCATCATAGAGCCGGAAGGGCGGCTGACAAACGACCCCTGGTCAGATCCTTTCTGATGAAAGATCTTCCCCGGCCTGCCGTGAAGATCGGGAGTCAGCGTCCAAGACATCCTCCTGGGATGTGTAGCATGGAAGAACGCCGAGATGGGATAGTCTCTCAGCATCTTGGGCAGATACAAAACCAAGCTCCCGGCAGGAAAAACCTAGAGTTCTTTCTTGGGCTTCGTCTGGGACTGCTTGTCAATCATGTCCCCGAAGAGAAAAGCCGGCTTTATGTATTGGTTCCCGTCTATGTACGTCAGGGGCTCTCCATTAATCATGTTCAGCAGCGTTCGCTCACCCTGAGCCGATATCAAAATTTTTCTTCCTTCGGGATAATGGGGCCCGGAGATAGGAAATGTCACGTGCGACAGATTCTCCAGATAATTGGAGTGCAGCATCCCGGCGGCAGAGCCCATCACATCGGCTAGCGGAGACGCATGCAAGTTAACTGCAAGAGTACAAGAAAAACACATCAGTCCTATAACTAGATATTACAGATCTTACAGCATACGCCAAAAATCAGCAGTCTGTGCTTTACGTCAAGACTGTAAAAACTTGATCATTACGTTGGAATCCATTTCCTAAGACGTAAAATTCAAGGCTGGCAGTATACGCAAAGTTTCGACAGTCTGTGTTTTATGCCAGACTGCCAAAGTTTGAGTTATTACGCCGAAAGCGTAACACTCAAATTTATAGTATACGCCAAGTTTCGACAGTCTGTACTTTTACGCCCGACTGCGAAAATATGGAGTTTTTACACTGACATGTTAGAAATGTGGGCATAAAAGATGAAACGTCTCTGTGCATCATCTTCCTCAAAGAGGCTATCAGCACAGAAGATGACCTAGCGCGTTCACGTACAACGTGTGCGAAGGATTTTCAGTCGTTCTTTTTTGTCCCAAAAGCTCTACCTCTAAGGCCGGGTGCACTGCTCGTCGGCGGGATACTTTGCTCAGAATGAAGTTCGCCTTGCCAGACCGAAGACGCTCTCGCTTGAGCATAAGAATGAGAAGAAGAATCAATATTCTTTCCCTTAGAGGGGATTTGTTTCGGGAACATTACTGAAAACTTTGAAGGCTCGGAGAAGAAACGAACAAGAACTCGAAAAGTCGAAGGCTTTCTTTCGCAGAAGACGGATGAAAAGTTTTTCTCTCAAAAGCTTGGGATATATATAGAGTTCGGATGGACTCCTAGAATCCTGAACCAAATCTCATAATTAATATTCGGTTATGATTGGGTACTACGTCAACTTATTACTCAGAGAAGGTGGACAGTCAGCAAATTCGAAAAGTTTTCGTGTAAAGCAGATTCGTGGTTTTTACGCTAAAGAGCTTTCTACGCTCGATAGCTACAGATCTACGGTTTTACGCTCACAGGCTATAAGTCTATGGTTTTACGCCCGGATACTTTTATGCTCGGTAGCTTTTATGCTCGAGAGGCTATAAACCTACGACTTTATGATCAGCAGCTATAAATCTATGATTTCACGCTCGGTGGCTTTTACGCTCATAGGCAACAGATCCATACTTCACGCTCAGAAGATTTCCTTTTCAGAAGCTACAAATCTACAGTTTCTACGCCCGGATGCTCTCATGCTCAACAGCTTTTACGCTCGAGAGGTTACGAACTTATAATTTTATGCTATGACTTTCTGCACATCTGAAAGATACGCAGGCCAGAGTACGCGTACATCTGAATGATTCTCAAGGCGGTCAATTGTAAGAGTTTACACAGAAGATACTCCTTCTTGACCTCAAAATATCCCAAGTACCCGAAGCATACAGAGTTCAACATTAAAAATGACTCTTCTCCTTGGGTCGATTGGAAGTTCATCCAGACTCCAGTCTGAATATTTTATCTACAATTCAAGATGGCAACTCGGTTTTTGACAGCCATTTCTTGCCCTATTCTAAGGAATTTTCGAGAAACCATTCTTGAAGATGATTGTCTGAACAAGAATTCTGTTTATCAGAAGTGACAGTTCAGAGTTCTATGCGGTTCCTCATTCTTAACAGCAGGACAGTTCGAATACTCGAATGCTAAGCGACTTTCTACGCATCCCTAGTTATGCATAAAAGACAGGACGGGACCTAGCACTTTTTCTATCAGAGTCGGCGTAAAGTTACCAGACGTGTCGAAGCTACATATATTCAGACTTCACAACAAAGTATATGGCGAAATAATCATATGCACAGAAGAAGACAATTTTATTTATTTTCATGATTACATATGAGGGAAATCCAAGCTACAAAGGGATTTTTCTTCATTTTCATGATTACATATGAGGAAAATCCCGTCTACAAAGGATTTTCTCGTCGTCGTCGGAAGGCCAGGCCCAGAATCTGTTCTGTCAGGTTCTCGCATGGGCGGAATTCTTCATTCATCTTATCTAGCAGTTAGTCGATTTCCATAAACCGACTGACATATGATCAATGGTGGGAGGATACAAAACTGGGCATGCATAAATGATGCAGATCCCATGCTCCGTACGCCATGACAGATTGAGTTGAGGTATTTCACCCAACTCAATACTCGAGGACAGAGCTAGTTTCTGCTCTGGTCCACGAAAGTATCAGGAGAAGATACAGCTTGCAAGCTGTGTGGTCAAATACGACCCTTCCTCTCCCCGAAAGAACTGCCATACAAAGTTGTTGATTATCCCGAGCAAAGGAGGCTATGATATCCTTCCATGATCCATCGTTGCAGAGGACATTTGCTCGAAGATACCGTCTTTTTTGGCACCTTACATGCTGGAAGAATATGGTCTTCTTCTTCCTCAAATCAACCTGACGAACTCCGGCGATCATCTCTGGGTGGTGAAGGAAATATGGGAAGAACAGGTTAAAATCCTCAGCTTTTTATAAGCAAGAGAGAGCCCTCCGAATCCCAACGGATCCCCAATAACTCTGCCATAAAGTCAGCCTTGAAGGACGTGTCAGACTTGACCATTTCATGCTTTATTCAAAGTGTTTCAAATTACGAGGAATGTAAAAGCTTTGAAGGGGGTCTTGTAGAAGCATAAAAAATACGCTGGATAGCTATACACAGCATGTTGAGGCGGGGCAGCATAAAAAGATGACCTCAGAGCCATCAACGTACAACAGAGCTTTTCCGCTGAGCATAGCGTATAATATAAACTCAAGAACCATCCGTATAATACAGTATGTCTAGGCTGCTTCTGCGTAAAAAGGGTGCTACATCACCTTTATGGCGTAGAACTCATCCGCTTTCAATGCAGTATTGAAGTGTACGAGGAATGCTTTATATTCTTCAAAATGAACCTGTCAGATCATGCAATGAACCTGACGTCTGGACTCCTGACAAAGAGTACTGCACGACTACCCAGGCGACGACTATAATGATGGTGCGGCACTACAACCCAGGCTATCATTTACTGCCATTTCCTTGGCGTAAACCGCTTTTACGCATACAAAGGAATACGCTTCCTAGTTTTACACAGGAAGATGTGAGCTGTTTACGCTCCACAGAAGACAAACAGCCTGCCACGTCATAAGCTGCTCTTCGTACAGGGCTCGAGGCACGTCTCTGTATTTAATGCGCAGAGTGATGACAGAACTCGAGGCACGTCTCTGCATTTAATGCCAGAAAGGGTGGCAGACCTTCAAAACATGCCTCTGTATTTAATGCGCAGGATAATGGCGGATCTCTGCATTTAATGCAGGAGATTTGATTAAATGTCACCGAACCGTCGTTTAGTGATATCCCCTTTGCGTAAACTGCTTTTACGCATACAAGAGGATACGCTGCATAGTTTTACACAGGCAGACGTGAGCTTCTTACGCTCCGCAGAAGACAAACAGACTGCCACGTCAGCATTTGCTCTTCGTACAGGATTTGAGGCGCGTATCTGCATTTAATGTGCAGAATGATGGCAAATCTTAAAGACATGCCTCTGCATTTAATGCGCAAGATGGGGGCAGATCTCTGCATTTAATGCAAGAGATTTGATTATATCTCCAAGAGCCATAATTTTGGCTAAGACGTCCACATCATCACCTTGGCACATTTCGCCAACTCAGGCCTCAGTCAGGAGAAGAGGATCGGCTATCTTCTGCGCCCACTCGGCTTCTACGCCCACTCGGCTTCTATGCCTACTCGGCTTCTATGCCTATTTAGCTTCTACGCCATGGTGACAGTTATTGGCATATACGCCAATCTCTTCTACGCGAAGGATAACTACCTACGTGGCTTTTACGCCGTGATCTTCGCAGCAGTTATACGCGTTATCTCTTAATTAGACACGCGTCACACGCTCATTCAAAAGGTCATTTATACGCGGGCAATGGTTATTGTAACCATCGTGTAAAAGGGTGTTGTACTTTCCACTACTCGGTTTCTACGCCGACTGAGTGGTCACTGTCACTAAAACTCTATAAATAGATACCTCTATTGACAGAGGTCAAAGGTCAAAAAATAGAGATCAAAGGGTCGAAAATTGGTCAAGAAATCCAGTATCAGATCCAAGGTCGAAAAACGGAAGATTGAAAGGTCGAGATTTGGTCACAGATTTCAAGAGAAAAGAATCCAAAGCTCAGGCAAAGAGTAGTGATCGACGACTTTGGCATCGAACATCCACTCTCTTTAGCAACCTTCGAAGCTGCTTTCTGTCTTCTACGACACTTCTTCATCATCGTGTGGTCCAAGGGACAAAGTGATCGACTACAAATCAGACTCCTATAGCAATATTTACCCAGATTAAAAAATTGTACTCGACATCCTCGTATAGGATTAATTGTACTGCTTGTTTGTAAACATAAAGAGCGAGTTTTCGTATAAAGTCTCGTTTCCATATCTTTTGTTTATTTTATCAGACAACAATGTTGCATTGCATACTCCCGAAAATCATGGAAAAATACACATAAAGGAGAAATGGGTTTATTCACGTGTCGTGTCCAACGGGATGGATACCTTAATGCACTTTTGCACAAAAGTGCCCAACAATTAGAAATTTTCACAAAGTTAGGTTTATGATTTAATTAAAATAAAATAAATGCAATTGGTGTTCTAAAATAAATTAGAAGTATAAGGGACTAAAATTAAGTGGGACACAAGTGTCATGAATGAAGTAGACTCAGAATAAAATATTATCCTAATTTGGGTTGCTCAAAATGAGTCAAGATTGTGTTTCCAATTTCGATTGGAACGCACAAGGGTACAAAGTTAGATTTATACAGAATTAAATAATAAATGTTTGCGACGAATATTGTGCGACTAAAATGAAGCACAAGAGAGCATATTTATAAGTTACACAAAGGTCAGAAAAGAAGGCAGGCATGTCTAGGACAAGATTGTAGAATTTGTTGGAAGGCAAAGGCTAGGGTAGCGCTCCAAATATCGAAGCAACGGTAAGGCACAATAATTAAATAAAAATCACAGCAATTTAAATATAATTAATTATCATACAATCATTTATACATTAATTTATAAAAAGATAAAAATATCCCTAATCTGAAATATGGGGGTGATAGAAGGGGTGTTGCACCAATTGGAACACTGTGTCGAGAAGAGATATAGTGCCTATGGGGATAACTTGAGATGGTGCATTGGGCTATGGTTGGAGAATGGTTATGAATAATTGGATGGATTAGGGCAAGTATCGTTTGGTGGGACGAGAAGGCTCTATTCTCTCTTCATACCTACTTGGTATTTTGTATTGGTCAGGGACAACCTGTTGCGCATAAGTTTAGTTTTCTCGAACGAAATATGCTCCGGGGCACTAGGACCGTTCTGCCATAGAGGAGACAAATGGTAACGTGCCTTGGGCGCGGTGCCGGTAGTTCGATATGACCAGGCGGGCTAGCTACTCAGCGTTGGATCGGGTTGAACTACAGTTGATTAGTCTTTTATGGCTTAGCCAGTGACTTTATATAGATAAGAGTTGGTTTGCTTTGCTTTGGTTTATGTTTTTCATGTAGGCGGCGGCCACCTTGCCTCGGGCAAGAGTGTGCATATCGATGATTGGATTAGTAAGGTTGGATTGTGGCATGGTTTGAGGATGGATAGTAAGGCTTGGATTATGGTTCGATAGGTTCATGCGTTGCTTGGGTTTGAGTATGACGGTTTGTATGCTAGTTTACTTTGAGTTGGATATACCTGCTTGTATATTTACTTGAGTTGAATGCTTATATATTTAACCTGCTTTATAATTTTTCCTAACATGTCATACTGCCATAAAATAAATCTAGAATTCAAGTAGAAATATCACCATATAACTATTTGTATTCACTATTTTATTTAGTATCGGTTTAGACGAGTGGGTTACCCCGCTCACTAGTACAGCTGTGTACTGACCCACGTTTATGGGTATTATTTCAGGTACGCAGGTGTAGTGGCGCTGCTTGGATATACGGAACATTATGTATGGAATAGTAAGTACCTTTGTGGGCAAGATAAAGAGCAAGAGGGTTGCATTGCCTTTGAGGCAATCTTCTTCGTGGCATTTTCATTTGGACCCTATCGAGAGCTTCGCTGTATATACTCTGATGTGTGCTTGGTACACAAGACTTAACTTTCACTGCAACTTGGTCATTTCGATAATAACTATGATGTTTGACATTATCGCCTTGTGAGAGCACAACTCCAGGCTCGTACGATATCACATCCCGATGAGAACGATTGTCTTGTGGGAGCGCTGCAATGTGGTGATTCACATTCAGCGGGGATGATCGAGCATGCGGAAGAATGGGGCGTGACACCTTACAAATATATAGTGATCGAATATCGTCTGTGCATAACCATGTTCCCCCACAAATGACTCAAACTTCCTGTATCCCTACCTCGGAGCCTGCTTCAGACAATACAAGCTTTTTCTCAACCGACAGACCAAGTGTGACTTGTCCTTCTCATAGAATCTCTCTGGATTCTCCATATATAACTCTTTTTCAAGATCACCATAAAGGAATGTTGTCTTTACGTCCATCTGCTCGACCTCCAAGTCGAAACTGGCTACCAATGCTAGCACCACCTGAATAGATGACTGCTTGACGACTGGCAAAAAGTTCTCATCATAATCTACTCTTTTCCGCTGACCGTAGCCTTTAACTTCCAGCCTCGCTTAATATCGAGGGTGAGTAGCATCATTTGTCTGCCTTCACTCTAAACACCTAATAATTTTTTAAAGCCTTCTCGCCCTTTGACAATTGCACCAGATAATAAGTAGAGTTGGCCTGTAAGGAACTCATCTTCTTCTGCATAGCCTCCATCCTCTCATGTATATGCTCATCTTACATAGCCTCTGTAAAAAATTTGGGCTCTCCCCCGTCAATTAGTATCACATACTCACTAGGTGAGTATCTCGTAGATAGTCGACACCCCTTGTCGCTCCTCCTCAACAAAACTACTGGTGCTGGCAGTATATCAACAGCCTCCTCCCCTTCAGAAACTGCCTCTTCGGCATACTCTTCCTCCTGATGGTCACCTTGACCACTATCAGCAGCCGGATAATCATGGTTGGGAGCAACTCCAAGTACTGGTTCCCCTATAACTGGATCCTCTATGATGTCCTCTGGAAACTACTCAAAATAAAATGACTCTAACTCATGCAATTCCTCAGCCTCTGAAGGCATCTCAGAATCTTGAGTGTTGGTCATGGTCTGATCCTCGACGAATATCACGTTCCTACTTTTATAGAGCTTTTTTGCCCCTGGGTCGTAGTCTATAGCCAAACTCATTCCGACCGTAGCCGAGAAAGACGCATTGCCTCATCTTCTGCTCATGTTTGGATCTCTCATCCTTCGGTACATGAACGAAGGCCTTGCAACCAAACACTCGCATGTGATTGTATAACGGTACTTTGTCGTACCATACATTGTCAGCACATCACCCTACAAAGGAGCACTAGGAGATAAATTAATAACATAAGCAACTGTGTAAAGTGTCTCACCCCAATCGCTGTCCAGGAAGTTTGCTTCTTACAGCAAATACCGTACCCTCTCCATCAATGTCATGTTCATGCGCTCCCCTATGCCGTTGAGTTGCAGTATCTTTGGTGGAGCCTTCTGATGTTGTATCCCTTGGTCTCTACAATAAGCATCAAAGGGACTGATATACTCGTCGCCATTCTCCGACCGAACACATAGCATCTTATTGCCCGTCTCCCTTTTAACAGAGGCCTGAAACTCTTTGAAAGTGGGCAACACCTGATCCTTGGTCTTTATGGCATAGACCCAAACCTTCCTGGAACAGTCATCAATAAATGTTCCAAAATAAGAATCATCACCAATGAATTTTACCTTCATAAGACCGCAAATATCAGAGTGAATCAACTCGAGCAACACCGACTTCTTTGAACTTGGGTGACTTTGAAAAAATACCAAATTTTGCTTCTCCGCCAAATAGTGCATGCATCTCTCCAATTTTGTAGACTTCAGTCCTGGAATCACCTTCATGTTCACCAAGTACCTTATCCCGTTCTAGCTGATATGGCTGAGCCGTCTGTACCACAACTCGGTAGACGCATTAGTAGATGCGTTTACCTCATGTGTGTGGTGCCCCGTTCCCCCTATTCGGGGAGCGCGGCTAAGAAATACTAAGACGGTATCGTTCGATCGGGATAGATTGAATTAAGAACTCGTCCTCGTTATGGATTTGTTTCTTCGGAATCGATTCCCATATTCAGTGGACCGCGCCCCAAGGATCGACTTAGCGGCAGAGTCAGGAGGGACCTCTCCGCTGCATTCTTTTGTTGCCTAGTTTTCGCTGTCGCTTGTTGCTTTCGTGCCTTGAGTTGGATTTCGGATTTGTTTGGGTTTTCTTGAACGGTTTCGATGGATTTCATTGCTTTCGTTCTTAGGACTGCACTTCAATTCCGATAATGGAAAGAGAGGAAGAAGTACTGATCAGCTGTTCGTGTCAATACAGGTGATCCAGCACTAGGCGTCGCTCAAGCGGACTCCTAATTCACTTCCTTCCTTCCTCCTTCCAACCACTAAAAGTGAGTGGCTACCAACCCGATTAGCTAGCCCTACTTGCTAGTCTTCACATCTAAATCTTGCGTTCATGCTTGCCCCGATCAAACGATACCAAGTAATAACTAAAAGATATCAAGATAAGGGAAATAGACTTGGATCTGTATGCTTGTCATTAAAACGTGTGAACGGTTACCTACTACATGCTTGCCTATTCAAAATGTTTACCATATGCATATATACAAGTTAGAATGCTTACTTCTTCTTCTATAAATATGCTTTATGTAGAACATCCTTGTCATGCATCAATTATTCAGGGAGACTATGCAAAATACATCACACAATGCTATATATCCCCTGATTTCAATGCCTCAACTACATAAATGCAAACTTAACACAAACGCCGTTGATCACGGACAACTTGTGCACAAGGCCTCTCGGTTCCTGCGGACGGTCGCTGGGGCACTGGCACCGATCCGATCCGGACGGAACCTCAAGATTAGTCTCTCCCATAGGCGAGATGGCGTGCAGCGATACATGTGCCTCCGTCACCTTAGCCTGAGACTAAGACCGTCCATTATGGCATCAAAGCCAGTGATCCCCTCGTATATTTAAACCTGTTGCTACTAACTTGTGTCTTCTTGACAGGGAAGGCAAGGTAAGTATTGTGCAGGTGGTTCAGACGGACAGGTAAATGTCACCGAACGGTGACGGGTTATTTCAATAAATTCTATATCTATGTCTTGTTGTAAAATGAACTAAGGCAAGATAGAAACCCACAAGAAATATGCATGCTTCATTAAAACAACGTGTTGATTGGTATAGTTGGGTTAGCTTGCCTTCACCAGTACGTTTCGATGTACTGACCCTCGTTGAAACAGGTTCCCCGCGCTAGGAGAACCAAGCGAGGAGCAGGAGACAATCCCCAATCCAGTCCAGCTGTAGGCACGCTTCGACCGTGCCACCTTTGACGCATTTTGAAGAAGAAGCCTTTTTGAAGAAGAAGCTAGCCACCGAAGCAATCATGCAGCTCCGTGGCAAGGCAGTCGTTCCGTCCCAAGGTCTTATATTTTGAGTTTAGTAAGGGATGTAATGTACAGGACTGCTATCTCATTTTGTGTCCACACTTTTGTAAGCCCATAGAGGCAATCCATATGACTCAGTTCAGGGAGTTTGTAATAGATGTTCATATTATCAATAAAAGAGAACTTTTTCATGTTTCAATCTGTGTTCAATTATCTGCGTACTCTGAATATGTGCTCGCTATGCGAAACAAAAATACTTAACCTTGTGCGGTGCGCAACCTAGGCCCGCACGGCGGTCACGCCCGGGGGACGACTATCGATTCCACGGAATCGGGGCATGACATGTTGGTATCAAAGCACAGCTTCAAAGTTCCTTTGATTCATGAAACGGAAAAGTTCCCTTAGCGATAACTCGCCTATGCGAACTCCTGAACTCGTTAAGGCCAAATGAGATACGTTCATGCAATAAGTCCATAATACATTATGATCCTGATGTAATTTACCTTCCTTTCAAGGAACGACGCAAGCGCAACCATCAGCGCTAGCACCAGGCGAGCCTCGGACTCAGAAGAGCAGCTCCGGAACATCAGGAAGCTCTCGGAGCCAACGAGGCATGTCTCAAACAGACTCGATTCAACAAGTGATGCAAATGTTAACCGAGCAACGACAGAGGGATGATGCCCGCCAAGCCAAGTTCGAGAGCAACCTAGAGGCAAGGCTCTCAGTCCAACAAAAGCAGGTAGATACCCTGCAACAGCTTGTTCAGACCCTGGCCTCCAACCATTCTGCCGCAATGACAGCTACACCAGTGGAGCAGCCAGCGCTTGAAGTCGAACCATCGCCTGTGCCAAGGACGAGGGAAGTGACTACCTTCACCTTTGCAAACTTCAAGAAGGTCTGCAATACGCCATTCAAGGGGACTGAGGACCCAATCGTGGCCCTAGATTGGCTCGCCGAGCTTGAAGATCATTTTTCTCTCCTGGACGTGCCGGAAGACAAGCGCGTCACTTGTGCCAAACTGCTACTTCGCTTCAATGCGCACGACTGGTGGGACGTGCATCGACGATCTCTTCAACTTGGCCATGGAGAGGAGGCGATCGCGTGGACGACCTTTCGTGCCGCGTTTGAGGAGGAGTTTATACCCCCGCCTCTACGACGACAACGGGAAAATGATTTCGTTCAGCTCCGGCAGGGCAGTATGACGGTGAAGCAATACTCGGCAGAATTCAACAAACTGGCCAAATTTGCCACCGCTTACCTACCAGATGCAGCGAGTCGTGCCAGACGATTCGAAGGAGGGCTACGTCCTGGCATTCACGGGCACGTATCCGTTCCACAGTATCAGACGATGAGGGAAGTCTTAAACCATGCCCTCTCCCTCGAGCCGCAGTATCCTCACGTTGCCACCGGCGCTGTGCAAACCCCCAATCACAAACGCCAAGGCAATGACAGAGGAAACACAGCTGCAAAGCGCCCTAACAATGGCGGTTCGAAAAAGGGAAACTCGGGGCAACGATGTGATTTCTGTAGGAGGACAGGGCACGTCGAAAGTGAATGTCGCCGGAAGCACGAGTTATGTCTCATTTGTGGAGCTTCCGATCACGCCCTTCCCAACTGTCCAAAGTTCACCGAGCGCCGTCCTCCGCAACAAAATCAGACTCCGGCACCTCAGGCGAATCGAGCGGCGCCTCAGCAAGGGCATAATCAAGCTCAAGGCCGAGTCTACACCATGACACGGGAAGAAGCATTAGCTTCGGATACCGTCGTGTCAGGTACCTTACTTTTCAATAATATACCTGCTCGTGTTCTATTTGATTCAGGTGCAACGCATAGTTTTATTTCCATAAATTTTGCCGTGGAAAATAATGTAAAAATGACTCCGTTGCACTTAGATTTAAATGTTAGCACCCCCTCTGGTACAAAAATCCCTGTTCGTTCAGTATGCCTAGGTGGTTACATTTGTATTGGGGAGAAGAAGCTGTCGCTCGATGTCTTAGTTCTAGATGTTAGGGACTATGATATCATCTTGGGAATGGACTGGCTAGGCGCATGCGCGGCAACCATTGAGTGTGCAGAGAAGCGAGTCGTTTTCCGTCTGCCCGGAGAAGCCGTGTTCTGTTACACCAGTAGTCCAGCGAACGATGCGACCACGGCCTGCATGGTGATTTCGGCAAAATCTGCTCGACGAATGCTCTACACAGGCTGCGAGGGATTTCTAGCATCAGTTCGGGACGCGCGGCAGGACTACGCAAACGTCGAGCCTAATTCCGTTGAGGCGGAGTTCCCCGACGTGTTTCCGAGCGAACTACCCGGCATGCCGCCCGATCGAGAGATTGAATTCACTATTGACACATTTTCGAACACGCAGCCGATCTCCAAACCTCCATACAGAATGGCCCCTGCAGAGCTGAAGGAACTAAAGTGCCAACTCCAAGGATTACTTGATCGTGGGTTCATCCGTCCGAGCGTGTCTCCTTGGGGCGCTCCCGTGCTCTTTGTGAAGAAGAAGGACGGAACTCTACGCCTATGCATTGACTACAGAGAATTGAATAAGGTCACAATCAGAAACAAATATCCTCTGCCACGGATTGATGACTTATTCGATCAACTACAAGGAGCAGCAGTGTTTTCAAAAATAGATCTTCGCTCGGGCTATCACCAGCTGAAGATTAAGCCAGAAGACGTACCCAAGACTGCTTTCAGAACCCGCTACGGCCATTACGAGTTTTCCGTGATGCCGTTTGGACTGATGAATGCTCCTGCTGCATTCATGGATACGATGAACCGTGTCTTTAGGCCCTTCATCGATAAATTCGTGGTGGTGTTTATCGATGACATCTTAGTGTACTCGAAGACTAGGGATGAGCACGCAGGACACCTGCGGATGGTGCTGCAAACCCTTCGAGACCACAAGTTGTATGCCAGATTAAGCAAATCAGAATTTTGGCTGGACAGTATTTCATTTTTGGGGCATATCATCTCCTCGGAAGGCATCTCAGTTGATCCGAAGAAAATAGAAGCAATCACGCAGTGGAAACGACCGGAGTCAGCTAGCGACATCCGAAGTTTCCTTGGCCTGGCAGGGTACTACCGAAGATTTATACAAAATTTTGCTAGGATTGCTTCGCCCTTGACGCAGCTCACACGGAAGGGTGCAAAGTTTACTTGGACGGACGACTGTGAAGCTTCGTTTACGGAGTTAAAGCAGCGCCTCGTCTCCGCCCCGGTCCTTACTTTGCCAAATGGACCAGATGACTTCAAAATATATAGCGATGCATCGGGAAGGGGACTAGGATGTGTCCTGATGCAACGTGACAAAGTGATCGCCTACGCGTCTAGACAGCTAAAGCCTCACGAGCAAAACTACCCAACGCATGACCTCGAGCTTGCCGCGGTAGTATTTGCGTTTAAGCTGTGGCGCCACTATCTTTATGGAGTGCCGTGTGAAATCTATACAGACCACAAAAGTTTGAAATACTTGTACACTCAAAAAGATTTGAATCTTCGGCAGCGGCGATGGCTTGAACTCCTAAGCGACTTCGACCTCATGATCAGATACACGCCTGGCAAAGGAAACGTCGTAGCTGACGCACTGAGTCGAGTGTTTGCAGAAAGTTTGGCTATTGATGATAGGCTGCGCCGGGATCTTGAATCACTGGGCATTACTTTGAAAATTAGATACACAAGGTGGGCGCAAGTATCACAACTGCGCCTCAAACCCGACTTGTTACAACGAGTAAAGACCGCTCAGAAGGACGACCCATTCCTGCAAAAGATTCATGCTCTTATCTCAGCAGGGAAGGCGTCCGACTTTGCGGTAAGCACGGATGGGATGCTTCGAGTGAAGGGAAGACTGTGCGTTCCAAGCGACGCGGCCCTCAGGGAAGAGATACTCACGGAAGCCCACTATTCTAGCTATACTTCTCATCCGGGTAGCACAAAGATGTATCGGGATCTTCGTACGACGTTTTGGTGGCACGGCTTGAAAAAGGATGTGGCGCAGTTTGTGTCGCATTGCATGGCTTGTCAACGAGTAAAGGCCGAACACCAGAAACCAGGCGGAGAACTGCAGAGCCTTGCTATTCCGGAGTGGAAATGGGATGATATAACGATGGATTTTATCGTTGGTTTGCCAAGGACGCAACGGGGACATGATGCAGTCTGGGTTATCGTCGATCGACTCACCAAGTCAGCTCACTTTCTGCCTATCAAATCTACTTGGAGTGCCGACCGCCTGGCTCAGATATATCTCAACGAAATCGTTCGACTCCATGGCGTGCCCGTAACCATAGTCTTCGATCGAGATGGTCGATTCATATCACGTTTCTGGGGAAGCCTGCAGTCAGCAATGGGGACGAAGTTGAAGTTTAGCTCCGCCTACCATCCACAGACCGACGGCCAAACCGAGCGTGTCAACCAGATCCTCGAAGACATGTTGCGACTCTGCGCTTTGGACTTGAAGACGAGTTGGGACCTTCATCTACCTTTAGCTGAATTTGCTTACAACAATAGTTATCAATCGAGCATTCAAATGGCGCCGTATGAGGCGTTATACGGGCGGAAGTGTAGATCTCCTATCTGCTGGGACGAAGTTGGGGAACGACAAATACTTGGCCCTGAGCTCGTCGAGCAGACCGTCCAGAAAGTCCGGCTGATTCGGGATAGATTGAAGGTAGCTCAAAGCCGCCAAAAGAGCTACGCGGACACACATCGAAGACCGCTAGAGTTCCAAGTAGGCGACCGAGTATTCCTCAAGGTCTCGCCCATGCGAGGAGTCAGCAGGTTCGGAGCAAGAGGAAAGCTGAGTCCGAGATTTGTCGGCCCGTTCGAAATACTAAAGCGGGTTGCCTCAGTTGCGTATCAGATTGCTCTACCACCATCCCTATCCGACGTACACGATATATTCCATGTTTCACAGCTTAGGAAATATGTGTACGACCCGAGCCATGTGGTAGACCTCGACCAACTGAACCTACAAGCCGACTTGACGTACGTAGAACAGCCTGTGCAAATTTTGGATAGAAAAGAAAAGCTGCTTCGGACTCGTTCGGTTCCTCTAGTGCGCGTGCTTTGGCGGAATCACTCAGTCGAAGAATCTACTTGGGAGCTTGAATCTGATATGAGGGAACGGTTCCCCTCGTTATTTCCTAGTGGTAGGTTTTATTCCTTAAGTTTCGGGACGAAACTTCCAATTGGTTGGGTAGGATGTGGTGCCCCGTTCCCCCTATTCGGGGAGCGCGGCTAAGAAATACTAAGACGGTATCGTTCGATCGGGATAGATTGAATTAAGAACTCGTCCTCGTTATGGATTTGTTTCTTCGGAATCGATTCCCATATTCAGTGGACCGCGCCCCAAGGATCGACTTAGCGGCAGAGTCAGGAGGGACCTCTCCGCTGCATTCTTTTGTTGCCTAGTTTTCGCTGTCGCTTGTTGCTTTCGTGCCTTGAGTTGGATTTCGGATTTGTTTGGGTTTTCTTGAACGGTTTCGATGGATTTCATTGCTTTCGTTCTTAGGACTGCACTTCAATTCCGATAATGGAAAGAGAGGAAGAAGTACTGATCAGCTGTTCGTGTCAATACAGGTGATCCAGCACTAGGCGTCGCTCAAGCGGACTCCTAATTCACTTCCTTCCTTCCTCCTTCCAACCACTAAAAGTGAGTGGCTACCAACCCGATTAGCTAGCCCTACTTGCTAGTCTTCACATCTAAATCTTGCGTTCATGCTTGCCCCGATCAAACGATACCAAGTAATAACTAAAAGATATCAAGATAAGGGAAATAGACTTGGATCTGTATGCTTGTCATTAAAACGTGTGAACGGTTACCTACTACATGCTTGCCTATTCAAAATGTTTACCATATGCATATATACAAGTTAGAATGCTTACTTCTTCTTCTATAAATATGCTTTATGTAGAACATCCTTGTCATGCATCAATTATTCAGGGAGACTATGCAAAATACATCACACAATGCTATATATCCCCTGATTTCAATGCCTCAGCTACATAAATGCAAACTTAACACAAACGCCGTTGATCACGGACAACTTGTGCACAAGGCCTCTCGGTTCCTGCGGACGGTCGCTGGGGCACTGGCACCGATCCGATCCGGACGGAACCTCAAGATTAGTCTCTCCCATAGGCGAGATGGCGTGCAGCGATACATGTGCCTCCGTCACCTTAGCCTGAGACTAAGACCGTCCATTATGGCATCAAAGCCAGTGATCCCCTCGTATATTTAAACCTGTTGCTACTAACTTGTGTCTTCTTGACAGGGAAGGCAAGGTAAGTATTGTGCAGGTGGTTCAGACGGACAGGTAAATGTCACCGAACGGTGACGGGTTATTTCAATAAATTCTATATCTATGTCTTGTTGTAAAATGAACTAAGGCAAGATAGAAACCCACAAGAAATATGCATGCTTCATTAAAACAACGTGTTGATTGGTATAGTTGGGTTAGCTTGCCTTCACCAGTACGTTTCGATGTACTGACCCTCGTTGAAACAGGTTCCCCGCGCTAGGAGAACCAAGCGAGGAGCAGGAGACAATCCCCAATCCAGTCCAGCTGTAGGCACGCTTCGACCGTGCCACCTTTGACGCATTTTGAAGAAGAAGCCTTTTTGAAGAAGAAGCTAGCCACCGAAGCAATCATGCAGCTCCGTGGCAAGGCAGTCGTTCCGTCCCAAGGTCTTATATTTTGAGTTTAGTAAGGGATGTAATGTACAGGACTGCTATCTCATTTTGTGTCCACACTTTTGTAAGCCCATAGAGGCAATCCATATGACTCAGTTCAGGGAGTTTGTAATAGATGTTCATATTATCAATAAAAGAGAACTTTTTCATGTTTCAATCTGTGTTCAATTATCTGCGTACTCTGAATATGTGCTCGCTATGCGAAACAAAAATACTTAGCCTTGTGCGGTGCGCAACCTAGGCCCGCACGGCGGTCACGCCCGGGGGACGACTATCGATTCCACGGAATCGGGGCGTGACAATGTGCCCCTTGTGCGCTCCCTTCCATATAGTAGAGTTTGAACCTCTTTCTTCCTTTGGCAATCACCATCGAACCTCTGGAAAGCTTCCATTGACTGTTCTCGAAGAGATTGAAGAAACCCTCGTCATACAACCTTCCAACCGACATCAGGTTGAAACGGATATTAGGGACATGATGGACATCTTTGAGAACAAGAACTACACCCATCTTTGTCCTCAAATGCACATCTCCAATGGCAACCGCCTTCGACACATCTCCATTGTCCATCTTCAACACTCCATAATCCCCTGTTGTGTAAGTAACAAATAGTGTCATATTGTGAGATACGTACACTGAAGCACCTGAGTCCACCAGCCAAGAGTTGTCATCGCAGGCGAGGTTCATGATAACTTCATCACCTACAATGATCACATCGCCTCCATGTATCGAGGCCACCGCTGTAGTATTCTCTCCTTGCTTTTCCTTGTCGCCCTTCTTCTCTTTCTTCCAAGCGAAACAGTTCCGCTTGATGTGGCCCTTCTTGCCACAATGGTAACACTCTGAGTCCTCGTACCGACCCTTGGACCTTCTCCTGCTTTTGTCTCTGCCACCGCCTGGATACGTGCTTTTATCCCTTTCGCGGCTCTATGAAACTAGCGCCTCTGAGTGGGATGTGGATGAAATACCCTGAGAACGTCTCTGTATCTCTTCATTCAGTACCCCGCTCTTGGCAAACTCCATACTGACTAGCTCTTCCGTAGCAGAAGTGATCATAGACACTCGTACGGTCTCCCACGAGTCTGGTAATGTACACAGCAACCATAGTCCCTGAACCTCATCGTCGAACTTGACTCCCATCGAGGATTGATGGTTCACTACGCCGTGGAACTCACTTAAATGATCCATAATGGACGTCTCATCTTTGTACCGCATACCCATCATCATCCGAATCAGGAATAATTTATTTATCCCGGTCTTCTTCGCATACAAAGATTTCAGCTTATCCCATAGCGTCTTCGCGTGCTCAATATTGATAACGTAATTGTACACGTTCTCGTCAATGAACTGTCTGATATATCCGCACACCTATATATGCTCGAATTTTCAGTCATCTTCGATTTGTGACTGGGCCTCTCGGAAGCAAATACCGGTAGATGCAGCTTCTTGACAAAAAATAAATCCTTCATTTTGCTCCACCAATAATGATAGTTGGTACCGTTCAAGTTTACCATGTGCACCGACTTCGCGTCCATCTCTCCTCCCTAGTTTACTTGTCAACTCCTGACACCTTCTGAAATTCCAGAACATGTCTCTGATACCACTTTGTTTGAAATAAAACGCGAAAACCGTTTCCCAACCCAGGGAGTATCTGCGCGAGAACCGAACAAAATGCACAAACCCAAAAATATCGACCATAAATCGCAGAAACAAATAATTTTACGTGAAATATTCAGATAAAAAAATCATGGGACGATCGAAGTCCAACCCTGAAGAACCTCCACTAATGGAATAAAGATAATACACCCTCTACAAGCTCCTCCCGATCCAACACGGATCTCCACAACACTTAGGAATAGAAAATAAATTACACCACTAAGATAGAAGACAATAAAAAAATATCCAAAATTAATCTCCTCATCTGAAACGACCTTCAATCCTTTTTTTTCCTTTCCAAAGTTGCAATGGCACTCTTGTCTCATTTTTCTCTTCTTGTTGCTTTGTTGCACTTGTTTTAGGGTTAGAAAAAATCTAATATATACTCCACAATCCCGCAACCAATCTGGACCGTAGGATACGATCCAACGGTGTAGAAAATACCTTAATTTTAACTTCAGTCCATCGACACCGAGTTCGGACCGAACTCGGTAGAATCGTGTTTGCGAGTAAAAATTAAAAATAGCAGCCGAAACGAGATTCTGGAACCCAGGGGACCGAACTCGGCCAGAGTTCGGTTGGGGACCAAACTCGGCCCGAGTTCGGCCTCCCCTATTCCAGAATGTCGTCTCTTGCACCCCCGAGCTTCTTCGTTATCTCCAAATGGCCTCGTCACCTCTCCGAACTTTTCCGACACACGAATAGCTCTCGTCGCATTTCGAGTTGTTCCCCATATATATGAAAAATTCCACCCACTCCAACAAATAGCACCCATGCCAGCTCTTGCACCGGCTTCAGTACAACCACAACCACCTGTTATGGCTGCAGTATACAATGATCCTGGTGCCTTGCTTGCAGGCCTACTATAAGACTT
Organism: Iris macrosiphon; assembly: GCA_036927795.1. Lineage (NCBI taxonomy): Eukaryota > Viridiplantae > Streptophyta > Magnoliopsida > Asparagales > Iridaceae > Iris > Iris macrosiphon. The sequence goes on from JAYESA010000006.1 coordinate 113,824,363, forward strand.
CTGGACTGGTGTTTGGTTGAATTTTTACTAATTGGTAGGCTTGTCAAATGTCTCAAATAGTAGAGAAGAGGATAGTAAATGAGAGTGCTCCAAGCACCGGTGATTGGAAGGCTAATGGTTCGACATGGATTATTCAGATTCTGTGGGCCCATTCTTTCAGGCCTCTTATTATTATTATTTTTAATTGTCGACATAACGTTTGGAACTTTATGCACACTATATTGTATGTGTTTAGATCCACTGTTTCCTAACTTCAACCATTTATAAATAAAAGGAATAATATGCTTCCGTGACTTGATCCACTGATTTTTTTTTTCCAGTCAGAATCTTATATCTTTTTCGGTAACCACAAAAGCCACTCAAGTTCGGTGGCCCATTATCATAATGTATGTAAATTTTCTTTCCTTTTATTCTTTTGCTATTTTTCTAGGTTCAGCAAATGTAGTGGAATATAATGATTGTAGCATGAGTCTTTTAGAAGTTTAGATTGCTTGTAATTTCATGGTAATTTGTATTTAAAATCGCCAGAGAGAATCATATTGGAGCTTTTGATTTTGTTTTGAATTGTGTTGACATGTACTTCCCAAATCCGATATTACTACCGGGACACAATACTATTATTATAAAATTGAGCTTTATTTAGTATTGGATGTCATTATAGTTTGCTCATTTCCTATTTATTGAGATTTTTTAGGGCAATAGTTTAGAATCATTAAATATTTACTGGGGATACAGTTTTCATAGTCATTGTGTACTTCCATAGCAGTTATCATTGCTAGGCACTGCTTAGATTGCTATAATCTTTTGTTTTATTTAGTGCAGGATGTTATTGTCATCTCAATTTCATATTTTTCAGAGTTTATGGTCACTGATTTATAATCTTTAAAATTTTATTGGGGATATAGTTTTCATAATATTTCTAATTACAATGTCTTCTCGTCACTATGATAGCGATATAATTAACGCAATCTAATTAAGCTAAATTTGGTTACCAAGTCTTATTACATGGGTTCGTATTTTTTAATGAAACTTATTTGTTTTGTTCTGTAGTATCATAGCATTGTATGAGCTTGATCTCTGCTTGCAAAGCCATCATACTTGGATTTATTTTTTTCTTCTTGCATAACCACCTGCACACACGCACACACACACTCTCTCTGAATTGCAGTAGAAATGGGAAGGAACTCGGCGGAACTAGAAAGTTTAAGCTTGCAGTTGTCGCTGTCTTGTATGTGGGAAGTTTTTTTTTTGGAACTTGTTTCTTTTGTGGTCACCATCTCCTCCCGCTGTTTCCGCAACCGAAATGAGTTGTTTTTCCCTTTTTTTTTTTTTTTGATACTTTCTTTAGAAATTGGTCAAAATTGCAATTTTCCAGTGATTTAAAAAAAAAAAAAATGTGATATCAGGTATTTCTTAGAAAAAATGGACCCCTAATAAATCTCTTTTCAACTAAAGTACCCAGATCTTTAGGATTGTTTTGGCAATGTATCTAAATATGATGAATGTACTCTACTAGATTGTAATTTGGCAATGTAGCTACAAATCAAAGTTTGTCGGTTGGGTTTAATTCTTCGTGAATTTGCATTACAATCGGTTTTATTTTTCGGAGTATGAATAAGTTATGTTGTATGTGATTAATTTGCTCTCTCAATTTAATATTTGAACCTGGGTTTAATTCCTCATGAATTCTATACTCTGGCAGCTGGGTTTATTTGTTTTTGAGTATGAATAGGTTATTACTTGTATACCTATGGTAAGCATACCATGGTGACCACAAGCAGTTGCAAGTACCTTACTATTTTGCTTGACTAACAAAGGATTTTTATCAGGATACTACGCAACTTATTCGGGGCGAAAGAGTCGTTCGCGTTCTTTGTGACTACAGACAGAATCGCAGCAGTGCACAGTGTACTGGCTCAGTGAGGGATAGACGGGTTTACAGGTCGGGCCTGGATTTGTGACCCGCCTGACCCGCATTTCCAATGATGGGTGATGGGATACTCTTTCCTGAAGTTTGGGCTGAATGCTTGAACGAACTTCAAGAGGAGGAGAAGAATAATAAGATGGCTGGTGGGTTAGGAAGAAAGATGATAAAAAAAGAATCATTTCCTTTTGGGCCGGATTTTAAGGGAAGGGATAAATTGGGTATGGGTTCATAGGGAGAGTAACTAGATTAGAAATATAAATTTGAGAGGGGCACAATTGATAGCAATATTGCAAACCCAAATCCTAACTTATTCAGCATATAATAATTTATAATAATAGTAACACAAACATATATTCATGGAACCTATAAGTTTATTTGTACATCTAAATATTTAATAAAGTTACCTATGTAATTAAACTACTTAGTATTACAACAAATATAGCTGGAACCTAACAAGTAGCATATCCTCAAATGTAGGGGGGGGGGGGGGGGGTTTGCGTGGGTGGGTAAGGTAGTTTGCTTAATTAGTCTTTCAAAGACTTATCCAACATTTTGAAAAGAGACATCACAAATAATGTTACAGTATTTAAAACATAATAAAAAAAATTTCAAAAGCTTGCTAAATTAATAAGGTCAGAGGTTAGGTTTCCTAGTTAAGCAGATAAATAGATAAAATTTAAGAGAGGTCTTTCAACACAACCTAACCCAAACCCACAAACATTCTGGCTCAGGAGAAGCCGAACTCGGGCCAAATTTGATCCATGTTGACCCAGTTTCCAACGTTTCATTCCAACGTCCCTCTTGAAGAACTGGGCTCCAACGTTCGAAAATCAAAACGTTAGGCACCGAGTTCAGGCCGAATGCGGTCCCTAAAGTCCCACTTGAAAAACTATAAATAGGCATTGAATCCTCCATTGAAACTCACTCATTCACTCATTTTCGTCGACTTTCCATCAGTGCTTCAAGTATGCTGATAGCGAGGGGGTATCAAGACTAAATTTACTGATGTTGATCCATTCAAGGGCGTAGAGGCTTATTACTCTAATTCAGTGTTGTATAAACAAATACACCGAGAAGAAGAAGCCAATGATGAAGCTAAGACAAGTTCAGCCACAGAAGGTCCTTTAAAGATCAGAATAAAGGGTCGTGTCATTAATACAGATACTCCAGCTCCACTTGTGGTAGACATCCGCAAGAAAATTAATCACAATGCCCCAAAGCCTCTTGTGATTAATCTCCGAAGAACATCCCGCAAAGGAAAAAAAGAGCTTCCGCTGAAAGTTGATCTCTCGAATAACACAATGCCAAAGTTCCAAGACCTTCGTCTCTCCAAAAATCTAGTGCCAGTGCAAAACTTTGTATGTCAATTGGTGGCTAGGCCAAAAAAGACATTGCCCTTGAAGAATACATAAGCGCACAACCTGATTTACCCTTCCTCGATGATGTAATCTCAAAGGAGTAGATATCGTACTTTCTCAATAAAGGACTGCCTTTGAACTACTCTGATGTCCAAGACCTAAGTACTAGGTATCATTTAGAGTATGGATTATGATTGCATCTATGTATGTCAGTGGCAATGGCTCACAACTCAACTGACATCCTCCCACATGGTGATCTGTACTTCGAAGTTCCAACAAGGAAGAAAGAAGACAAACCTATCATCTTTGGTAGGATACAAGGTCATAAAGACTTCCTTATTGATGATCCTGAACCTGACAGCGGTAAAATAAAACTTTATCGTTATAGTCCACAAGCCAAGGATCTCATCCAAAAGAGGGTTACGACTTAAAAAGCAACCAAGGCCTTAACTACGACAAAGGGCGACGTTTGCCATTACGTTACTTTGTTCCAAAAGACAAGCCCGAAACCTATTACTAGTAAATCAGTCATGGTTTAGGTCATGTCACTCCTAAAATAATGCGGCGGTGTTCAGAAGTTAGAATCGAGACGCGATCTCATTCCTTTGAGTCATCAGTTTGTGATTCTGATTCCCCGTATTGGATATTCAAACAGTTATTATCCATCAAGATGGTGGCAGTGGACCAAATTGAAGGTGATGATCATTCAATAGAACCCTTTGAACTTGAACCCTGGACTCAAAAGTTGGAGTCTCAATGGGAGCTATGTTTTGAGCAATGAGAACAGCCTACTGAAGATAAAGTTATTCAAATTGACTTGGGAGATGAGTCATCCTCCAAACCAATATTCATCAGTAAAAGTTTATCTAGAGAAGACCAAGAATACCTTATACAACTTATAAGAAAATATATAGATGTCTTTGTATGGAGTTAAGAAGACATGCCAGGCCTAGATCTCTGTCATGACCCGCACCCGGTATAGGGACACGAATACGTGGGTACGTCCAGCCTACGCCGTAGCATCGGCGATAGAACGTTGTCTCGATCTTCTATACTATCTAACATCTCATACAATATATATATACTACTTGTCATGTCATCTCAACTCCAAATGGAGGAGCAATATGATGATATAATAAAGGGTAGTCAATACTCAATCACATATAAAAACTAAAGGAAGATGTAAGCACGATATGGAATAGAAAGAAAAGAAATACAAATCTTAATACATCACAGGTCCAACTCAACATCTAAACACAACTCAAGATCTCAAAATAATAATACAATCCAAAATCTAACTAGAAACAACTACTCCAAGATATGAAAATCTAAATGGCCTCAGTGTCTGGCACTACATCCTCAGTTGACACTCCATCTGTAGGCCCGTAGTAAGTGGGACACATTCTCACTAACCATTCATCTGAAATATATATCCAGTCAGGATTGGAGCGAAGTATAATCCAATAACAGATCCAATTAATTGATAATAACTATAAACAAAAATAGAGAATATAATACAAGGCGAGAAACAATGACCAATATCATACTATGGTAGAAGAAACAGGTAAACAAGAGCAATATGGTATACACTGATCACAATTAAATAGAACAAGATAATGGAATAGAATATGGTGAAGAACTGTAACTATTCTAAGTGATTGAAATACTAGTTAGATGTGTGATCGGCTTGGGTTGAATATTGTCTACTTAAACGTTGGATAAACATCGTCTATTTAAAAATTGAACATTGAACATTATCTATGATTTGATCACATATCTAGCTAACACTTCCCCTTTCCCCCGATTAGTATAATGGATCCAACCATGACACGTTACGATGCAAGATACTCAAGGCATTGTAAACATTAAACATTGAACATTAAACTTTGAACATTGAACATTGTCTAATATTAAATATTATCTTTTAACCATATGAGAACACAAGGAACAACGAAACAATAACATCCCATGACTGATCCATGTGTATACTAGTCCGTGTACCAATGTGTAAAGAGTCATATAAAATATTTTTAAATACATGTATTATAGTAATTATCAAATAATAAAAACTATCAGAGAATGTACTCGTCTGTGGTCCAGAGCAATGAATATCAAAGTGTGTCCAAACTGGTGTCACACAGACCTATATATAGAATATTACATTAATAAAAGATTTTAGAATTAAAATAAGTTAAACTAGTTCAATTCTAGGTCATAAAGCCATTTCTAAGTCAAAATAGTCAAACTAAGTCAAACTAGCTATTTCTAAGTTGTATGAGTCTAACTCTAGGATATTAGGTCCATACACTATGTAACTATGCCACACTAGCTAAGCTAAGATACTAAGATACAAAGTACAGTATCATAGGATACACAAGTTTTTAGATATAAAAATATTAATTTATATATATACAAAACAATATTTATATTACTCTTAGCTATCTAATGCTAAGTGGATACCTTGGCTTTGAACCAATGTGGTATCTCACTATCTACACACCCATCTTGATACTCAAACCCAATACCTTGAGTATCAACCAATACCTTGACATTACCTTGGTATCACAGGATAATACAAATTCTAATATATAATTAACTACCAATACACCAAACTATAACTAACATTAACTAAACTACTTAGATTTTACCATATTAACTACCTATTAACTTACCAATACATATATACATATTGCTACTAGTAAACAAGTATATATATATCTAACTACTAGATAACAATATATATGTATATATAACTACCTAACAATGTAACTAACTTAAGTAACTACACATCAAGCCAACTAAACTATTAACTAAACTATCAACTCCTTACCTTAACTAGTTGTTTTGCACACTGATATTGCTGTGACTGCTCTTCTTGTTGTAGTTGTTGTTAAAGCTGAAACCTCTTGTTGTTGATCATCTTGCTGTTGGTGACTGTTGCAGTTGGCTGCTACTGGCTTTTACTTCCATTGTTGATGCTCCTCTTGTTGTTGCTGTGAATGCTTTGTTGAAGTTACTACTTGCTGTGTGCTGACTGCTCTGCCACAGCTATGGTTGTTTGCTGCACACGGCTGCAGTTGGTTGCTCTTGATGCAGCAACAGTGGCATACTGTTGGTTGTTACTGCAGTTGCTGTGCTTGCTGCATTGGCTGCTCATGCTGAATGCCTTGCTGCAGTGGCTTGTAGTGGCTCCTACAGCTTGTTTGTTGTTGATGTGGTTGCAGCTACTGTTCTCTCCTCTTGCTGCAAACTGCTACTACTGCTCTTGCATATACTGATGCAGAATGCGGCTGCACATTCTATCTTTGCTGCAGCTGCTGCTACTGCCTCTTGTATTGAGTTGATCTACCCGACCCCTCACTCTCAAACACACACTACACACATCTATGCACACACACACATCTATACACTATATATACATATCAGTAGTTATATATATATATATATATATATATATATATATATATATATATACATAACACTTAGAGATACAATACAAATCTATATATACATACCTAAATATACAATAGAGATACATATACATATACACACAATCATATATATATATATATATATATATATATATATATATATATATATATATATATATATATATATATATATATATATATAAAACCACCAATCACCATACATATACATATAGCTATATATACATATCTATATAATACTATAGATATATATACACATATAAACGGATATCACTATACATATACATATACATAACCGTACAATTATATTACACTAATAGCTATAAACAAGTATATTAAAAATGCAAGAAAACAAACACGTGGAGTACATCGCACCCGTATCACACATATTCTATTATACGCTTATGATACGGCTCCACCAAACAACCAAACGTATCCTAAAGGACACGAGCAAGTCTAAATTATAATTATGAATAATACGAAGAACTAATTACTCAACTACGTGTCCGTGTCAAAATATGACATGCTCAAACCCCCGTGTCAGAAAAAAATCCCAAATCAACATGTATCTCCAAATTATCCGGATACGGCCTACACGTATCAAATTGTGGACACGACACTAGTCATACACAATCAAACATATGTCAATTTGGTCTAATTGACCTATTGACAAACACAATATGTGCCAATCTCAAAATTCTCCCAAAATTGACACAAAACACCATATAACTTTCTCTATAGGCCTCCTATGAACCTAATTCCAATTCCTATGGGTAGCCTTAGCATATGGGGTGATTCCTAATGATTAAATCACAGATTTATAGTCTAATTAGAGAGAAAAAAAACTGAATTATACCTATTGGGAGATGGATTCCCAATAAAATATCCAAATTGAGAAAAAGAGCCTACAACTTGTAGATCCTTGCTCCTCCTTGTAGTTCCTTATTCTAATAGCCTCCAATGATAAATAGGAAAGAAATTAGGAAGAAATTTGAGTAAAAATTGGTATAGGAATAAAAAATATGGAAGAGAGAAAACTTTAGATCTAAATTTGGAATGAAGAAAAGAGAGGAGAGAGAGTCTCCACCCCCTTAAGTAGTGGTCGACCTTGCCTCCTCTCCAAGGCACTATAAAAATTCCAAAATAGCCCTTGGGGCTTGTCATAAAGAAATAATTAAGGAGGGAAGGTTCTAGTCTAATTGGTTTTACTAATTAATTCATTCTCTTAATGAATGGGCTTACTATTGGGCTCAATTCTAACTAAATTTAAATGTTGGTCCATGGATCTAAACTAAACTAGTTAGGTCCACTACACAGGTCAAATTAAATAGGCTAGTCCACTAACTAAATTAAATGCTATAAGCCTCTAATCAAATATAGCACTCTAATAATTAAATAACTAATATAAGCAATAAATAAATATACATGGCCCACTAATATTAATATTATATCCTAAAATTACATAACTAGGCCAAATTACCCCTAGCTGGAAAAGTGGGGGTGACAATCCTACCCACCTTAGAAAAAAATTGTCCTCAAAATTAAAGATGGTCGTAACCCCCTCTAGGTCAACTCCAATCAAAATAAAACATACAACATGCAATTTAAAATAAATTACTAACTATGGTCTTTGTCCATCATAATTTTGCAGTCCCTGATAGGGTACACTAACTATACAATAACTCACAAGCAGTTTATAAGCCACTAACTAAACACACAAACAACAGATGGAAAGGAAAGGAACAGAATATGACAAAATAAGCTAACTTATCACCTGAAGTGTCGTCCTCTCCGACTGCCATCGCAAATGCCCCACCCTGGGGCGGCTCTCTATGCGGTTGCTGAGCAGTCTGCGGTGTGACAAGTGGCCTAGCTCCACCTCTCTGACCGCGATCTGGTCCATACGGGTTATTGGAATACTCCTTCACCTGATGGTCAGGGGAACCACAATACAAGCATAGTCTGAACCTCTTCCGACAGTTCTTCCAATCATGCCCATGCCTTCCAAAATAAGCACAAGAAAAAGTCTGCTGAGTGTGCCTCTGAGGCTGCTGCGATGCCTGATGCACTGGCTTCTGAAACTGTTGTATCTGTTGAGCTAGTGCCCTACTCGCACAAGATACTACTGATGCTGGTATACTCTTGGCTGTTGAAAGTGGGTGCATTTCGCTGGACCCGTACCATGACTCCCTCCTCCGGTGTCTCTCGGCCTCTTGGAGCCAAGCTCCAAATCATCCTCCGTCCGTTGTGCCTGTCTTAGAATTTCCTCAAAAGTAGCGGTACTGTCTCCATTAGTATGAGACTTAATCTCACTGTTCAGTCCCTTCCTGAACTTTCTAGCCTTGGCTCGAGGATTCTGCCCCTCAAGAAATTGTCCCAATCGGCAATACTCTGCCGCATACTCATTCACCGTCAAGTTTCCTTGGATGAGGTTCTAAAATTGACTCTCCAAAGTACTCTGAGCCACATCCGAAAAGAACTTCTCTTTGAAAAGCTCTTTGAAAGCTTCCCAAGTAAGTTCCGACGCTGATATCCTGGGGTCTGTCCTGAACCATGTCAGCGCAATATCGAACATCATACTACCAGCCGCCTCTACCTACAAGTTCTCAGGAATCTGCGACAATTGCAGGTCCATCTTAATATCCTCTATCCAGTCTTCTACGTACAATATTCCCTCAGTACCCTTAAAGTCCTTAGGCCCCATCCTCTTGGAGTCAATGATAGTCCCTAGCCTCGGCTGCTGCGGATCGGGCTGAGGCGGTATCGTCTGTGGTTGGACTAATGCGACTCTCTCAACTACTGCGAGCGCAATCTGGTAAGCATTCTCAATGCTCTGCCACATAACAAGTGACTGGTGCTGCTGTGCCTCTATCATCTGCTGAAAGAGAACAAACATCCACATATAATTGACTGCGGGTGGCGGGAATGAAAGATCCTCTGTAACTGTCGGTGTTGAGCACCTCTGAAAGCTGCTGCAGAAATGCCTATCTGGATTGGGGAAGTGGACCTCTGGAATGTAGCTGCTGAAACAGTGTCTGCTAGTGCTACCCTCATAGGTGACAAAGTGATCGACCTCGCTGACATTGCGCCTGAGTGCTGGGAACGCATCTTCGGCGGCATCCTAATGACAGGTTCAAAAATAAGAAATTAATATTGAGCAACATACGATATCATCAAAGAAGGACATAAATTTTCAAGGAAAGCAGTATTCAGAATGATGAAGATGGCAACATTCAATTAGGTTGGAATAATTTCTTAGTTGTGATTGAATATACGCTCTCATCCTAGTATCCTATATCATATCCTATCGCAGGCTCGCAGTAGTACAACTAAATCGTTGCACTACCATGATATCGCACTATTGTGAAGCCTGATCTACATGGGCTACCACAAAAATGTGTCACAACCCGCACCCGATATAGGGGCACGAGTACGTGGGTACATCCATCCTATGCCGCAACATTGGCGGTAGAATGCTGTCTCGATCTTTTATACTATCTAATATCTCACATAATATATATATATATATATATATATATACTACCTGTCATGCTATCTCAACTCCAAATGGAGGAGCAATATGATGATATAATAAAGGGTAGTCAATACTCAATCACATATTAAAACTAAAGGAAGATGTAAGCACGATATGGAATAGAAAGAAAAAAAATACAAATCTCAATACATCACAGGTCCAACTCAACATCTAAACACAACTCAAGATCTCAAAATAATAATACAATTCGAAATCTTACTAGAAACAACTACTACAAGATATAAAAATCTAAATGGCCTCAGTGTCAGGCACTACATTCTCAGGTGATACTCTATCTGTAGGTCCATAGTAAGTGGGACACATCCTCCCTAACCATTCATCTGAAAATATATCCAGTTAAGATTGGTGTGAAGTACAACCCAATAGCAATTCCAATTAATTGATAATGACTATAAACAAAAATAGAGAATATAATACAAGGCGAAAAATAATGAACAATATCATACTATGGTAGAAAAATAGGTAAACAAGAGCAATATGGTATACACTGATCACAATAAAATAAAACAAGATAATAAAATAGAATATAGTGAAGAACTATAACTATTCTAAGTGATTGAAATACTAGTTAGATATGAGATTGGCTTGGATTGAACATTTTTGACTTAAACATTGGATAACATTGCCTATTTAAATATTGAACATTGAACATTGTCTAGGTTTTGATCACATATCTAGCTAACACTCCCCCTTTCCTCCGACTAGTACAATGGATCCAACCATGACACGATCCAACATACTCAAGGCATTATAATATTAAATATTGAATATTAAACTTTGAACATTGAACATTGTCTAATATTAAATATTATCTTTTAACCATATGAGAACACGAGGAACAACGAAACAATAACATCCTATGACAAATCTATGTGTATACTAGTCCGTGTAACAATGTGTCAAGAGTCATATAAAATATTCCTAAATACTTGCATTATGGTAATTATCAAATAATAAAAACTATCAGAGAATGTACTCGTCTATGGTCCAGAGCAATGAATGTCAAACTGTGTCCGAACTAGTATCACATAGACCAATATATGGAATATTACATTAATACAAGGTTTTGGAATAAAAATAAGTTAAACTAGTTCAATTTTGGGTCATAAAGCCATTTCTAAGTCAAAATAATCAAACTAGGTCAAACTAGCTATTTCTAAGTTGTATGAGTCTAACTCTAGGATATTAGGTCTATACACTATGTAACTAGGCCACACTAGCTAAGCTAAGATACTAGGATACAAACAAAGTACCATATCATAGGATATGCAAGTTTTTAGATATAAAAATATTAATTTATTTATATACAAAATAATATTTATATTACTCTTAGCTAACTAATGGTATGTGGATACCTTGGCTTTGAACCAGTATCTCACCATCTACACACTCATCTTGATACTCAAACCCAATACCTTGAGTATCAACCAATACCTTGACATTACCTTGGTATCACAAGGTAATACAAATTCTAATATATAATTAACTACCAATACACCAAACTATAACTAACATTAACTGAACTACTTAGATTTTACCAAATTAACTACCTATTAACTTACCAATACATATATACATATAGCTACTAGTAAACAAGTATATATATATATATATATATATATATATATATATATATATATATATATATATATATATATAACAATGTATATGTATATATAACTATCTAACAATGTAACTAACTTAACTAACTACACATCAAGCCAACTAAACTATTAACTAAACTATCAACTCCTTACCTTAACTAGCTGTTGTGTACACTGATATTGCTGTGTCTGCTCTTCTTGCTATAGTTGTTGTTGAAGCAAAAACCTCTTGTTGTTGCTCATCTTGTTGTTGGTGACTGCTGCAGTTGGCTGCTACTGGCTTTTACTGCAGTTGTTGATGCTCCTCTTGCTGTTGCTGTGAATGCTCTGTTGAAGTTGTTGCTTGCTGTGTGGTGACTGGTCTGCTTTAGCTGTGGTTGTTTGCTGCACACGGCTGCAGTTGGTTGCTCTTGATGCAGTTGCAGTGGTAGTGGCATACTGCTGGATGTTACTGCAGTTGCTATGCTTGCTGCACTAACTGCTACATTGGCTGCTCATGTTGAATGCCTTGCTGCAGTGGCTCCTGCAGCTTGCTTGTTATTGCTGTAGTTGCAGCTACTGCTCTCTCCTCTTGCTGCAAACTGCTACTTCTGCTCTTGCATATACTGATGCAGAATGCTACTGCACACTCTAACTTTGCTGCAGCTGCTGCTACTACCTCTTGCATTCAGTTGATCTACCCGACCCCTCACTCTCAAATACACACTACACATATCTATGCACACACACACATCTATACACTATATATACATATCACTAGTTATAACCATATCTATACATATATATATATATATATATACATACATAGATACATAACACTTAGAGATACAATACATATCTAAATATACAATAGAGATACACATACACACACAATGATCATACATATATATATACATATAAAACCACCAATCAACATACATATACATATAGCTAGATATACATATCTATATAATACTATAGATATATGTACACATATAAACGCATATCACTATACATATACATATATATAACCATACAATTATAGTACTCTAATAGCTATAAATAAGTATATTGAAATGCAAGAAAACAAACATGTGGAGTGCATCAAACCCGTATCACGCTCATTCTACGATACACTTGCGATACGGCTCTACCACATAACTAAACATATCCCGAAGGACACGAGCAAGTCTAAAATCATAATTATGAACAATACGAACTAATTACTCAACTATGTGTCCGTGTCAAAATATGATATGCTCAAACTCCCGTGTCGGAGAAAATCCCCCAAATCAACCTGTATCCCAAATTATCGGGATACGGCCTACACATATCCAATTGTGGACACGACACTTGTCACACACAATCAAATACATATCAATTTGGTCTAATTGACCTATTGACAAACACAAGATGTGCTAATCTCAAAATTCTTTCAAAATTGACACAAAATACCACATAACTTTCTCCATAGGCCTTCTATGAACATAATTCTTATTCCTATGGGTAGGCTTAGCATATGGGATAGTTCCTAATGATTAAATCACAGATTTAGAGTCTAATTAGACAGGAAAAACTTAATTGTACCTATTGGGAGATATATTCCCAATAAAATCCATAAATTAAGTGAAAAGAGCCTCCAACTAGTAGATCCTTGCTCCTCCTTGTAGATCCTTGTTCTAATAGCCTCCAATGATGAATAGAAAAGAAATTTGGAAGAAATTTGAGTAAGAATTGGTATGGGAATGAAGAAATTGGAAGAGAAAAAATTCTAGATCTAAATTTGGAATAAAGAAAAGAGAGTTGAGAGAGTCTCCACCCCCTTAAGTAGTGGCCGGCCTTGCCTGCTCTCCAAGGCACTATGAAAAGTCCAAAATATCCCTTAGGGCTTGTCATGTAAAAATAATTAAGCAGGGAAGGTTCTAGTCTAATTAATTTCACTAATTAATTCATCCTCCTAATGAATGGGCTTACTATTGGGCTCAATTCTTACTAGATTTAAATGTTGGTTCATGGATCTAAACTAAACTAGTTAGGTCCAATACACAAGTCAAATTAAATAGGCTAGTCCACTAACTAAATTAAATGCTACAAGCCTCAAATTAAATATAGTACTCTAATAATTAAATAACTAATACAAAAAATAAATAAATATACATGGCCCACTAATATTAATATTATATCCTAAAATTAAATAACTTGGACAAATTACCATATTACCCCTAACTGGAAAAGTGGGGTTGACAATCTCCAAATAGCAATGCACCGACTCAATATTCATCCAAATGCTAAGCAAGTGAAGCAACAAAAGCGCCGATTTTGTCCAAATATTATAGAGGCAATCGAAACGAAAGTCAATAAGCTGGTAGCAAGCGACTTCATTCGTGAAGAATAATATCCCGATTGGGTGACTAATATTGTTCCTACCATAAAGAAGAATGGGAAGTTCTGAGTTTGCATGGACTATACGGCTTGCCCAAAAGACGAATTTCCTCTTCCGATTACAGATGTGATAATTGATATCACTTCCGACTTTGAGCAAATATCCTTTATAGACGGATTCTTGGGCTACAATCAGATACAGATATTTTTGCATGATGAAAATCATACATCATTCCGAACACCTTTGGGGGTATACTGCTATACGGTGATGCCCTTTGGTCTAAAAAATTTAGGTACGATATACCAGCGAGTTATGAGCATAAACTTTTACAAATATTTGTGCAAAATAATGGAGTTCTATGTTGATGATATACAGTCAAGAGTCATCTCAAGGGTGATCACCTCCAAGATCTGAGAATGGTGTTCGAACTGATACATGCACACCAACTCAAAATGAATCCAACTTAGTATTTTCTAGGAGTATCCAGTAGCAAGTTTCTTGAATTTTTTATAACATCAAAAGGTATTTATCTGGACCCAGAGAAGACCAAAGCTATCATTGACATATGTCCCCCAGAGAATGTTAAAGAGCTTCGTGGTCTTCAAGGGAGACTGGCATACATCAGAAGATCCATATCTAATATCTTTGGATTATGCCAACCGTTCACTCAGTTGATGAAGAAATGAGTCTCTTTCGTCTGGACAGAAATATGTCAGTGTACATTCGACAAAATTAAGAAGTATCTCACAAATCCCCCAGTATTGGTGCAGGCTCCAGTTGTGGAAAACCCATTTTTACTCTATGCCCGTGTATTGGATCATTCCTTTGGTGCATTGTTTGCTCAAAAGAATAATGCAGGCCATGAATAAGCTATCTACTATCTCAGTTGAATGATAGTTGGTGCTGAAAATAGGTATAATCCTGTAGAGAAAGAGTGCCTGGCTCTGATATTTGCTATTCAGAAGACGTAACACTATGTGGCATGATAAACAATCCACATTATCTCTTAGGTTAATCCTCACAGATTAATTATGACTAAACCAGGGGCACTCAATTCTCACCTAGCTATACAGGCAATGTTGTTTTCTCTATATGACATGGTGTATGTCCCATAGAAGGCAGTCAATGGCCAATCATTGATTGATTTCCTAGCAACACACCCAGTGCTGCAAATATCAAAATATTATGATGATATTCTAGACGAAGTATTGGTGTCATGACCCACACCTAAAATAAGGGCACGAGTAGTGAGCAACGTCCAACCTACACTGCAGCATCGGATATAGAATGTTGTCTGGGTCAACTCTACTATCTCAACATCTCAAACAATATATATATATGGTACCTGACAATCATCTCAACTTCAAACGGAGGAATAATACGGTATCTGATAAATGTAAACTATACTAAATCATAATGCAACTAAGGAAGATAAAGCACAAAATAGAATAACTTAAGAAAGAGTCACGATACATCCACAAGCCTGAAATAATATATACATGCCATAAGCCTCAATAAAAGTCTAATACAAGTCTAACAGATAACTAAACCTTCTCAGGCTTCGGTACTAAGTCCTTCAGCTCTAAAGGAGTATCCTATAATGATACGTCATCCAGCGGTCCGTAGTACATAGAACACTAGTCTATGAGCCAATCATCTGAAAAATATATCCATTTAGGATTGGAGCGAAGTACATACCTCTGAAAGCAGTTTCAAATACATGATCGAGCATATACAGCAGATAATAGAAAAGACTACAAGATAACTAAACATCATAATCAAATAAACTAGAGTGAATAGGTAATATACTGAAATAAAGAACAGGCAATAGAATAACTGCAATATAATAGAAAGAAATAAAACTAGCTAATGTGCCATGGAATACAAGTTTATTATGTGATTGGTTTGGGTTGAATACGAATACAATATGGTAACTCGATTACACGTGTGATATGTAATCAACATGTACACGAATACACTTAGGCTTGATCACTTAACCAACTCTTATTCCCCTAACCCCAACAAATACCAATGGATCCAATCATGACACGTTACGAACACGAATATGGGCACACTGAACACGAGCAGTGTGTGAACACGAAGTACACTAAAATCAATACCCGATAAACACGATAAAATATATATAAAGGAGTACCCGTTGAACACAGTAATGGATAACTTCTCCTGACAGGATCTATATAGTACCAGTCCATAAAACCATTGTGTTAGAATCAAGTATACAGTCTAGAACATGCGATATATACATTATCATGAAATAAAAACTAACAGAGAAATATACTCGCCTCTGGTCCCGAGCAAAGGTGTCTCGCGATGCCCAAGCTGGTGTCAGACAATCATATTTAGAAAATTTCAAGTTAAATAGTGTAATAGATGAGAATTGGTAAGAGAATGCACTAATGCATGATTCCGGGTCACTACTGGGTTTATTCTAGCTCAACTAAATCATATTAAGTCCAAACTAAGGTTTTAAGAACATCTTGATCGCTAATAACTTATACCAGCTCATACTAGGTATTACCTTATTTAATAACTATAACCTATTGTTAACTTACTATATGCACTACTAATTAGTATTAGCTAACTGACATTTATATACACTAACTTCTAACTGGAAACCGAACTTAACTAACATATACTAATATGTAATTAGTACTAACCTAACTCAACTATTGACTAATACTAATACTCATTGGCATATACTCACTTACTAACATATACACATAACTGCTAACTAATACATATACTAATGATATCTAACAGAACTAACAATCCCTTGCTATCACACTTATTACCTGAACTATCTCCCCACCAAATATACATCTCAGCTGAAATATTTTCCTTTGAACCCATTTTTTCCCTTGATTACACTCAGAGTTGTGCAATGCACTTTCCAGTGCATCAGTGCACATTGTACCTCACAATTGAATTCCTCACTCCTCCACATTGTTGATGTTACCTCGTACACCAGCAATATCAGCTGCCCTTAATCGAGTATCACAGTACATTGTTTGCACTTCAGTCCATCTTGGACTTCCCATCCTGCAGTAAAGTATTAACCCCTATATATTCAGTTAAACCACTCACCCTTGGTTAGTATACAAGTAACCCCATATCACTCTAATTAATCCTGGGTAACTGGGAATCCCCCTAATATAACTGATCCTAGCATACATGAACTGAATACCTGCATTCATTCTAAACTCGAGATATGCACCTGGGATACACACAACTACCACACTCTAATTACCTATCACAGTGAATACCTCACCACACCTATACTCAACTATACACACCTGAACACACTCATAGTTCCTTCTGCTCAAATAAAGACAATTTGCATACTAGGCTAGCAGTGCTCACAGCTGAAACAAGACTTGCATTGTGTTTCAGTGGTGAATAAGTGTATAAGAGCTGAACACAAGCAATCACCTACTACTAACCAAGCATTGGTCTATTACTGTAATTTCACAAGAATACCCATATCATCAAACTCTGTAGATACTCAAGGTCTGCAGACTTTCTCTCCTTGATCTCTGTTGGCACACAACTTGTACACTATTCCAACCCGAACAGAGTATACACATGCAAAGTCAAGCATTGCTCGATCAACCCCTTCACCTGACTCATCTTTACTGATACAAAAACTAACATCTAACTAGTATTAGTAACAAATGTTAACTGATACCTCTAATGGGTACATTGATACATTTTAGTGTTTCAAATACTGCTGGTGGTGGTGTTGTTTCACCACTGCTACTGCTACATTATTCCAGTTAACAGTTGTGAACTGGTACTAATACCCCTACCAGTTCTCCCTATTATTTGAGACAGAGCTCCCCCCTTCTAACTGAGATACCCTAATACCTGTATGAACCTCATAGTTGATGTCAAGAATGCACTGCAATACAGTATCGATAGCAACTGCTAAAACCCAAACCCTCAACCTACATACTCAGTTCAAAGATTCAATACACACCTACACACACACACACACACACACACACACACACACACACATATATATATATACACACACTAGTGTCAATTATTCAAACACCTAGGGTGTCAAATGTGAGAAACTCATGATACGTGTCCCACGAAGAACCAAATCCCAAGTTCTTCCACAATTAGCAATATATATATATATATATATATATATATATATATATATATATATATATATATATATATATATAATACAATTAAAATAACTTGCTACGATGAGAATTTAGAAGAATTTGCACAAAACACTCGAGATTGGGCCCCGTATTGCACCGTATCATAAAATGCCATGATACGGCCTACACGTATCCATTTGTGGACACGTATCTAGTTCCATAACCCCGATCTAAGTATAATTAGATCTAATTGGTTTCATGATACACAATTGAGGTATCAAATTTGTAATTTTCCCAACATACCCATAAATTACCACATAGAATTCATAATACATAGTCAAATAGCCTAGAACTTGTTCCTATAGGTAGCCCTATGCCATGGGGTCATTTCTAATGGTTAAATGCATGATTAAGAAGCTATAATGAGAGAGAAATTTAGAAATTATCAATTGAAAGATGGATTCCCAATAAAAATACAATTGGACACGATCCGGATACGATCTCTAGCTACAAAGCTCCTTCTTCTTGTGCTCCTTGCTTCTACAATCTCCAAGACTCAAAGAGTGATAAATTTGAGAAAGAATTGGTGATGAATTATATAAAAAATTAATGGAGAAAAAATAAAAAATTGGGGATCTATAATTTGGAAATAATATACAATGCAAATGAGGATGAGAGAGAAGGAGAGCCTCTCTTCAAGTGGCCGGCCCCTTACTCCTTCCCCAAGCTATATGCTAAGGTCCCAAATACCCCTACATTATGTATTATGAAGAATAATTAAGGGTGGATATTTTTGGAAGTCTCTAACTAATTATAATTAAACTAATTCTCCTTAATTTAATTAGTGGAATGACTAATGGCTTGGTTCTAAGTTGCGATCACTAATTATCATGACAAATCTAAATAGGTCCATATGTGTCAAGTCTAAATATTGGTTAGTCTCTCTAACTAACTAATTAACATAAGTCTCTAATGAAACAACTAATACTAGTCACAATAATTATAACTCAATATAATCAAATAATTAATATAATTATCATATTATATTTAATATTATAGTCCTAAAAATAAATACCTATGCTAAATTACCAAACTATCCCTAGCTACCCACCTTAGAAAAATTCTGTCATCAAAATTAAGAAAGAAACTAAAACCAAAAGCAATCAATACAAGCAAGAAAGAATCATACCACGCGGCTCAAACAGACAAGGGTATCGCTCGCGCATCTCGACCTCTTTCTCCCAGGTACTCTATCCTGGTGAGTGATGCCTCCATGCGACGTGCACCAAAGGAATCATCTCGTTTCGTAGCACCTTCTCCCCGCGGTCCAAAATATTCATAGGCTGGTCTGGGTAGCTGAGAGTCAGACCAACCTCAATCTCCGAGTAGTCTAGTACATAGCTCGGATCTGCCATTTACAGTCTCAGCTATAACACGTGAAACATGTTATACACTCCCTCTAATGTAGGCGGCAGGTCTAGCCTGTAGGCCACTGCACCGACCCTCTCAAGAATACTGAAGGGTCCGATGTATCGTGGTCTCAGCTTTCGGCCTCCACCAAAGTAAATAGTATCCCGTGTCAGAGAAATTATCAAGAAAACCAGATCGCCAACCTACCACGAAATACAGCCTTAGCACTCTAACGGAAACAAATAATCACAAATGATACAAAACAAAATATATATCTCGAACTTGTTTGGTCTCCGGTGGCTATCGGTCCAATATCGTTGTCTGTCCTGTGCCACCCAAAGTCTATCCCTGATGAGTTTCACCATCTCAGCTGCATCCATGACCAACTTTGGTCCCAATAAGTCTCTCTCACCAACATTATCCCATGATAACAGAGTGCGGCATCTCCGTCCATACAATGCCTCAAATGGTGACATCTCGATACTGGCATGGTAGCTGTTGTTGTAAGAAAAATCTTCCAAGTGAAGATGATCCTCCCAAGAGTCTCCAAAGCATATCCTCAAGAGTCTGGATAGTCCTCTCCGACTGCTCGTCTGTCTGAGGGTAATATGCGATGCTAAACTTGAGCTGTTTGCCCAAGCTAGCCAGCAAACTCCTCCAGAAGTGGGACGTGAAGCGACTATCCTGATTTGAGACTATATTCACAGGAACTCTATACAATTTGACTATCTGACGCACAAATATCTTTGCGAACTTCTTCGTAGACGTACCCACTTTGAATGGCAGAAAGTTGACTGATTTGGTCAACCTGTCTACGATAACCCAAATCGTGTCTTTCCCTACTGAAGAACGTGGAAGCTTCGATACAAAATCTATCGTCATAAGCTCCCACTTTAACTCTGGAATAGGTAAAAGATAAAGCAATCCACCTGGCCTCTGTCTCTCTGCCTTTACCTGCTGGCATACCAAACATCTGGATACGAAGCTGGTTACCTCCCGCTTCATACCATACCACCAAATATGATCTCTTATGTCCCTATATATCTTGTTGGCATATGAATGCATAGAGTACTGAGATCAGTGTGCCTCCTGAAGAACCTCTTCGCACAACGCTACACTCGGCACACACAATCTGGTACCGTGATGCAATAATCCATCATCTGCAATACTAAAATCCTCTGCCAATCCCATTCGGACCTACGCTCTGATGCTTCTCAAAGAATCATCCTCAAACTGTATGTCTCTGATCCAGTCCATCAATTCTGACTGTACTGAAGTCCCCACATCTGTACTGTAACTCCATAAACTAACACCTCAATACCCAAACTATCAAGATCGGCCAATAAGTGTTTGTCCCTCATCAAATACATAGCTACTAGATATCTGCTCAAAGCATCTGCGAGTATGTTGGACTTCCCTGGATGGTACTGCAAAGCAATATCGAAGTCCTTCATCAATTCCAACCATCGTCGTTGCCTCATGTTGAGCTCTTTTTATGTAAACGCATACTTCAAGCTCTTGTAGTCTGTAAAGATCTCTACCCACTCTCTATACAAGTAGTGCTTCCACAGTTTAAGAGCAAAAATAACTGCTGTGAACTCCAAGTCATGGGTAGGGTAATTCTTCTCATACGGACATAATTGCCTGGAAGCATAGACAATCACCTTCCCGTTCTGCTATAACACACAACCCAAACCCTTACCCGATGCATCACTATATATAAAAAATTCTCCTGACCCTGATGGCAATGTCAACTCTAGAGCTGTAGTTAACCTCTTCTTTAGCTCCTCAAAAGAAGACTGATAATCCTCAGTCCACACGAACTCCATGTCCTTCCTGGTTAGTCTAGTCATTGGCTCCGTAATCCTGGAAAAATCTTGAACAAATCTCCGATAATAGCTCGCCAATTCGAGAAAACTCCTGATCTCCGCCACTGAACTCGGGGTAGACCACGACTCAACTGCTGAAATCTTCTTTGGGTCTACTGAGATCCCGTCTCCTGTAATCACATGCTCGAGAAATTTAACCTTATCAAGGAAGAACTCACACTTCGAAAGCTTGCCATAAAGCTTCTCCTTCTTGAGGGTTTCCAGAACTATCCTTAGATGTTTCTCATGCTCCTCCGGGGTCTTCGAATAAATCAGTATATCATCAATGAATACTACCATAAACTGATCCAAGTACTGATGAAATACCTTATTCATCAGGTTTATGAATAACGTCGGGACATTGGTTAACCCAAACGGCATCACCAAGAACTCAAATTGCTCATACCGAGTCCTGAAAGCTGTCTTCGGAATGTCTTCCTTCTTCACTTTCACATGGTGGTACCCCGACCTCAAGTCTATCTTTGAGAATACTTCGCTCCATCTAACTGATCAAATAAATCGTCAATCCGCGATAATGGATATTTATTCTTGATAGTGAGGTGGTTGAGTGCCCTGTAGTCGATACACATGTACTGACCCATCCTTCTTTAGTACAAATAATATTGGAGCACCCCATGGTGATAAACTGGAGCGGTTGAAGCCCTTGTCCTATAACTCATCCACCTAATTCTTCAACTTTGCCAGTTCGCTGTTGTTTACCCTATAGATGTGCTGTGATATTGGTTCTGCGCCTGGCACCAAGTGTATAGAGAACTCCATATCTCTGTCTGGTGGCAACCCCGATAACTCCTCCGAAAATACGTCCTATACTTTATAATTAATGGATGTGGCGGCTCCTTCTCTTCTACCAAAGCTCCACAAAAGTCTTCCTCACTCTGCTCTGCTGCTCCTCTGACGAACTCAAACTCTAGCTCTCTTAGCAACTGAAACAAGACTCTGTGTCCACGACAATCAATACTAGCATGGTGCCTACTCAACCAATCCAACCTGAGTACTATATCGTAGCTCGAAAGTGGCATTATGAGTAGAAACACGCTCAACTCTTGGCCTTCCAAAGAAATTCTCCGATCCTTGCAAACATCACTAACCAGGATAATGCCACCCTCGGTCATGATCTTGCAAGTCTTCGCCAACGGTTCAGTCTCAAGGTGATATTTCATAGCAAAAGATACAGATAAAAAACTATGTGAAGCACTAAAATAAAATAAAGCATGATCTGGAAAAGAATCAAGATAGACTGAACCTGAGATAACATCAGCAACTGGCTTCTCCTCCTCGACGGTCAAAATGAAAGCTCACCCCTGTCGCTGGGTACCTCTCTCCTGCTGCTGGTGCTGAGCGAGCTGCTACTATTTAGTGGTAGAGGAGGTCCTCTTTGCTGTCCCGATGGTGGTCTCGCGAGTACTTTCTGTGCCTGAGCTCTGTCCTGAGCTAAACGAGCTGGAGCTTTAGGACAAGCTCTCAAGTGATGATCTCCTGATCTGCAGAATAAGCACTAGCCCAATATTATTCTACATGTATCCTATCCGTGTCCTTGCTTCTTACAGAATGGGCAAGGAATAGCTGGCCTCTGGATTTGGTGGATCTTTTGTACCGGTGCTCTAGCTGGTCCATGATACTACTACCTCGGCTGCTGGAAGTGCCTCTGGTGTTGCTGCTAAAAATAAGGCCACTTCATTGGACCTATGTTAGTATTGGATTCTCCTATGTCTCTCGACCTCTTAGAGCCAAGATCTAGATCATCCTCTACTCGCTGTGTCTGCCTCAGAATCTCCTCAAAAGTAGCGGTGGGATCTCCATTCGTATATGATTTGATCTCTCTGTTCAGGCCCTTTCTGAACTTCCTGGATCTTCCCCTGGGGTTCTGCCCCTCCACAAAGCGGCCTAATCTGCAATACTCTGCTGTATACTCATCCACCGTCATACTTCCCTAAACGTGGTACTAAAACTGGCCCTCTAGAGATGTCAAAGCCACATCTGGAAAGAACTTTTTCTTGAAGAGATCCTTAAAAGCTTTCTAAGTAAGTCACGGTGCTGAGATCCTGGGGTCCGTCCTGAACCAAGTCAGTGCGATGTCAAACATCATGCTTCATGCGACCTCTACCTGTAACCTCTCTGGAATCTGTGCCAGTCGTAGGTTTCTCTCAATGTCTTCTATTCAATCATCAGCATAAATAATCCCTCCAGTGCCTTTAAAGTCCTTCGGCCCCATCCTCTTAAAATCTATGATAGTCCCTGGCCTCGGCTGTTGCGGGATGAACTGTTGGTGTTGTTTGTGGCTGAACTAAGGCGACTCTCTCGACTGCAGCGAGCATAATCTGGTGAGCATTCTCAATGCCCTGTCTCATAACCTCTGATTGACGCTGCTATGCCTCCATCATCTACTGAAAGAGAGTAAATATCTGCCTCTGATTGAATGCGGGTGGCGGGTGTGGAAGATCCCCTGGAACTGTCGGCGCTGCCCTCTGTACCGGAGGTGGAGCACCCCTGAAAGTTGCTGCAAAAATGACCACCTGGATCGATGAAGCGGACCTCTGGAATGTAGCTGCTAGAACAGTATCTGTTGGTGCTGTCCTCATAGGCGACGAAGTAACCGACCTCGATGACATTACGCCTGAGCGCTGAGAACGCGTCTTCGGCGGCATACTGAAGATAGATTGAAAAAAGGAATCAATATTGAGTATGATACGATATCATCAAAGAAGGACATGATTATTCAACGTAAAGAAAATATTCAATATATAAGAATAGCAAACAGATATTTGGAATTGTGTCCTAGTTGTGATTGAGTATACTCTCAGCCAAAATCGTATTTCCTAAAGCAGGCTCCGTAGTACTCGAGGTGAGCACTACGATATCGCTCTAATTGTGACTCTAGGACCTACATGGACTACCACTAAAAATGTTCATGACTCGCACCCGAGATGAGGGCATGAGTAGTGAGCAACGCCCAGTCTATGCCGTAACATCGGCGGTAGAATACTGTCTGGGTCAACTCTACTATCTAAACATCTCATACAATATATATATGGTACCTGACAATTATTTCAACTCCAAACGGAGGAACAATATGGTATCTGATAAATATAAACTATAATAAATCATAATACAAGTAAGGAAGATAAAGCACGAGATAGAATAACGAAAGAAAGAGTCACGATACATCCACAAGCCTGAAACAATATATACATGCCATAAGTCTCAATAAAAGTCTAATACAAGTCTAACAGATAATCTAAACCTGCTCAGGCTCTGGTACTAAGTCCTCCGGCTCTAAAGGAGCATCCTCTAATGGTACATCGTCCTGCGGTCCGTAGTACATGGGACACTGGTCTATGAGCCAATCATCTGAAAAATATATCCAGTCAGGATTGGAGTGAATTACATACCTCTGAAAGCAGTTTCAAATACATAATCGAGCATATACAATAGATAATAGAAAAGAATACAAGATAACTAAATATCAGAATAAATGAACTAGAGTGAACAGGTAATATACTGGAATAAAGAACCGATAATAGAATAACTGCAATATAATGGAAAAAAATAAAACTAGCTAATGTGCCATGGAATACAAGTTTATTACGTGATCGGATTGGGTTGAACATGAATACAAAATGGTAACTCGATTACACGTGTAATATATAATCGACATGTACACGAATACACTTGGTCTTGATCACATAACCAACTCTTATTCCTCCATCCCCAACCAATACCAATGGATCCAATCACGATACGTTACGAACACGAATATGGGTACAGTGAGCACGGGCAGTGTGTGAACATGAAGTACACTAAAATCGATACCCGATACACACGATGAAATATATGTGAAGGAGTACCCGTTGAATATGGTAAAGGATAACATCTCCTAACAAGATCCATATAGTACTAGTCCGTGAAACCACTGTGTCGAAATTAAGTATACAGTTTTAGAACATGCGATATATACACTATCATGAAATAAAATCTAACAGAGAAATGTACTCGCCTCTGGTCCTGAGCAAAGGTGTCTTTCGATGCCCAAGCTGATGTCACACAATCCTATTTAGGAAAATTTAAGTTAAATGGTGTAATAGATGAAAATTGGTAAGAGAATACACTAATGCATGATTCTGAGTCACTACTGGGTTTATTCTAGCTCAACTAAATCATATTAAGTCCAAACTAAGGTTTGAAGCTCATCTTGGTCACTAATAACTTATACCAGCTCATACTAGGTATTACCTTAGTTAATAACTATAACCTATTATTGACTTACTATATAAACTACTAATTAGTATTAGCTAACTGACATTTATATACACTAACTCCTAACTGGAAATTGAACTTAACTAACAGATACTAACATGTAATTAGTACTAACCTAACTCAACTATTGACTGATACTAATACTCATTGGCATATACTCACTTACTAACCTATACACTTAACTGCTAACTAATACATATACTAATGACATCTAACAGAACTAACAATCCCTTGCTATCACACTTATTACCTGAACTCTCCCCACCAGATATACATCTCAGCTGAAATATTTCCCTTTGAACCCATTTTTTCCCTTGATTACAATCAGAGTTGTGCAATGCACTGTCAAGTGCATCAGTGCACATTGCACCTCACAACTGAATCCCTCACTCCTCCATATTGTTTATGTTACCTCGTACACCTACAATATCAACTTCCCTTAATCGAGTATCATAGTACATTGTTTGCATATCAGTCCATATGGGACTTCCCATCATGCAGTAAAGTATTATCCCGCATATATTCAGTTAAACCACTCACCCATGGTTAGCGTACAAGTAACCCCATATTACTCTAATTTATACTGGGTAACTGGAATCCCCCGAATACAACTGATCCTAGCACACATGAACTAAATACCTGCATTCATTCTAAACTCGAGATGTGCACCTGGGATACACACAACTACCACACTCTAATTACCTATCACAGTGAATACCTCACCACACCTATACTCAACCATACACACCTAAACACACTTATAGTTCCTTCTACTCCAATAAAGATAATTTGATTACTAGGCTAGCAGTGCTCATAGCTGAACCAAGACTTGCATTGTGTTTCAGTGGTGAATCAGTGCATTGAAGCAGAATACCAGAAATCACCTACTACTAACAAAGCATTGGTCTATTACTGCAATTTCACAAGAATACCCGTATCAACAAACTCTGTAGATACTCAAGGTCTGCAGACTTTCTCTCCTTGATCTCGGATGGCACACAACTTGTACACTATTCCAACCCGAACAGAGTATACACATGCAGTGTCAAACATTGCCCGATCAACCCCTTCACCTGACTCATCTTTAATGATAAAAAAACTAACATCTAATTAATATTAGTAACTAATGTTAACTGATACCTCTAATGGGTACACTGATACATTTTAGTGTTTCAAATACTACTGGTAGTGGTGTTGTTTCACCATTGCTACTGCTACATTATTCCAGTTCACAGTTATGAACTGGTACCAATACGCCTACTAGTTCTCCCTATTTTCGGAGACAGATCTCCCCCCTTCTAACTGAGATACCCCGATGCCTATATGAACCTCACAGTTGCTGTCAAGAATGCACTGCAATATAGTATCGATAGCAACTGTTAAAACCCAAACCCTCAACCTACACACTCAGTTCAAAGATTCAATATATACCTACACGCAAACACACACACACACACACACACACACACACACACACATATATATAACACACACACACACACACACACACACACACACACACATATATATAGTGTCAATTATTCAAACACATAGGGTGTCAAATGTGAGAAACTCATGATATGTGTCCGACGAAGAACCAAAACCTAAGTTCTTCCACAATTCGAAATATATATATATATATATATATATATATATATATATATATATATATATATATATATATATATATAATACATCATAATACAATTAAGATAACTTGCTACGATGAGGATTTAGAAAAATTTGCACAAAACACCCAAGATTGGGCCCCGTATCGTACTGTATCATAAACTACCATGATACGGCCTACACGTATCTATTTGTGGACATGTACCTAGTCCCATAATCCCGATCTAAGTCTGATTAGATCTAATTGGTCTCATAACATATAATTGATGTGTCAAATTCGTAATTCTCCTATCATACCCACAAATCACCATTTAGAATTCATAATACATAGCCAAATAGCCTATAACTTGTTCCTATAGGTATCCCTATGCCATGGGATCATTCCTAATGGTTAAATACATGATTAAGAAGCTACAATGAGAGAGAAATTCAAGAATTACCAATTTCGAGATAGATTTCCAATAAAAATATAATTGGACACGATCCGGACACGATCTCTAGCTTCAAAGCTCCTTCTTCTTGTGCTCCTTGCTTCTCCAAGCTTCAAGGCTCCAAGAGTGATGAATTTGAGAAGGAATTGGTGGTGAATTGTGTAGAAAATCAATGGAGGAAAAATAAGAAATTTGGGATCTAAAATTTGGAAACAAAATATAATGCAAATAAGAATGAGGGAGAAGGAGAGCCTCTCTTCAAGTGGCCGGCCCCTTACTCCTTCCCCAAGATACATACTAAGGTCGCAAATACCCCTACATGATGTATTATAAGGAATAATTAAGGGTTGGTATTTTTGAAAGTCTCTAACTAATTATAATTAAACTAATTCTCTTTAATTTAATTAGTGGAATGACTAATGGCATGGGTCCAAGTTGGGCTCACTAATTGTCATGACAAATCTAAATAGGTTCATATTTGTCAAGTCTAAATATTGAATAGTCTCTCTAACTAACTAATTAACACAAGTCTCTAATGAAACAACTAATACTAGTCACAATAATTATAGCTCAACATAATTAAATAATTAATACAATCATCACATTATATTCAATATTATAATCCTAAAAATAAATACCCATGTCAAATTACCAAACTATCCTTTGCTGAAAAAGTGAGGGTGACAATTGGAGTAAAAAAAAAATATCGGAAGAGTCAATTTGGCTAATATTCTTTGACGGTGCTTTAAGAATGGGACCCAAAGACAACATCGTGGTAGGATTGGGGGTATTATTAATTTGTTTCCCCTGACAACCTTATTATCTATCATGCTTATTTTCTCATTGAATCATGTTCCAATAATGTGGCAGAATATAATGCTTTTATTATCGGGCGCCA
The DNA here is from genome assembly GCA_036927795.1 of Iris macrosiphon. Lineage (NCBI taxonomy): Eukaryota > Viridiplantae > Streptophyta > Magnoliopsida > Asparagales > Iridaceae > Iris > Iris macrosiphon. The sequence continues at coordinate 113,853,269 of JAYESA010000006.1, forward strand.
GTTAGCTAAACAGCTAGGGGTAGACTATCTAGAAGCTTACGGTGATTCTAAGCTAATAATTAGCCAAATCCGAGGGGAATACTAGGTTCGCGATGAATATTGCATTCCATACTACAAGGCTACTATTGATATGACCTCAACTTTCTCAGGATTTTTTATCGAGCATGTGCCTAGATTACAGAATATTGAAGCATAGGCTCTTGTTGGGATGGTAGCTTCCTTAGCTATTCTAATTAAGACTCGGCAATTGGTCATAGTGATTAGTCGAGAGCTGTTTTTGTAAACACCCTATTTTTTCAGAATAATTTTAATATAATTTTTCCCAACTTTTTGGTATTTTTCTGGATGAAGAACCAAGGTAATTATAGTTGAATGATTTTTATATGCTGTTAATTGATGTTAAAATATTATGAAAATAATATTTGATGGTGTAAAATAGAAAACCGGATATAGGGTAATTTTCGGTGAATTTATTGGACTCCGAAAATGCGTTTTAAGCCCTAAAAGCTATTGGATATATAAACCAAACCAAATCTGAACCAACCCGGACTGAACCAAAATAGCATATTGGGTCGGGTCGGGTCGGATCCGAGCCAAACCCGACCTGGACCCGAAATCCAATTGGGAAGCCCCACCGGAAATCCTGTAGCAAAGTATAAAATCCCTGCCTCGACATCCGTGCCCATCCTTCAAAAACCCTAGCTCCACCCCGCCGTCATCTCCTCCGATCAGCCTCCTCTTTCCCCGCCTCGAGCAGCCCCCAGACCCGTCGCCGTCTCCCTCTTCTCCGCTCGCCATCTCCGGTCGACCAGCCCTCGACTTCACCTCCTCCCTCAGCCGCTCGACCCATCTCCTCCACCTCCAGAACTACCACCCGCCATTGCCATCATCACCATCACCATCAATACTCTCCGCCGCCGTCCTCCACCATCTCCACCTTCCCTCCAGCCTCAGCCTACCCCACCACCATCTCCTTCTCCTCCTCCCTCTCCTTCCTCCGCTGCCCAAATCCCCCGCGAAGCCCGACCCTCCCCAGGCGAGCCGACCCCGACCGGCTGTGCGCAGCTCCGACCCCGACGTTGCAGCCATCCCCTCCGGTAGGCCATGGTGCAGCCTTCCCCTCCAGCCAGTTCTTCAGCCCAGAACCCTAGAACCCAGGACACACGAACACAGCAGCAGTTCGGACACAGGTACTGTGTCAAAACAACATCTCGGACACGTAAAACTCAGATTCACGGAGCCCTGTTCAGGTAACGTTTTCTCTCTCCTCGTGATTCCATTTTTGATTTCGTTTGTTGCAACACGTAGACTGTATAACCCTCTCGGTGCCCGTATAACCCGTTCGGTGCATCGTGTCCTGTGGTGATCGCAAACCGCGATCCAAAAATAGGAAAAACAATGCCCTGTTTCCTCCCTGAACTGAGTACGCCCCGCCAAACGGGATGACTTGGTCGCACGCGGTCTTTACCGAGACGTGCGCGTCGTTGATACGGACGTATGGGATTTCGCAGAAGTTGATACGGATGTGCGTGCACACCGGAATCAACGCGTATCCGCCGACAATGCCCCGTATCCGTCCTTTCTGGAACATGCGGTAAATTTGTGTACACACGTCGGATCGAGACTGTTGGTGATGTTTATTACAGCTTTTGGAGGAGTACCTATAGGATCCACTTATACAGGGATAGTTGTTGGTATTCCAATGCCAGACAAGTGTACCTTGCCAAACTCTGCAGTATTGTTACAAATTCCTTGTTCATTATATTGCTGTTCATGCTTAACCTAGGACCGTGTGATGTACTTAGCATCCGATTATTAGTCGGGTGCCAACACCGTACGCGGTGTTGTGTATTGTCATCTTGAGATGGACATTCATGACACTTTATCTTCTCGTACTTGTCTTACCAAGTACACTTTGACCCAGGACACTTGACACAGTTCATGAGACAGGATCTTCCTGAGATATTCATGGTAATTCTGTATAGGATACAGGACTTGACACAGATATTATATTCCTAGATATTTATGACTTGTTGTATTAGTTATGATCCCGCTTGACATGGACATAAGACGTTGTGGTCATGATATACGTGGTTATATTGGGTGGGGAGAGACACACTGGCTACAGGCTGTTCTATATATATCTACTATTATTGCGAGGTCGTAGACTCTCGGAGCAGAGCTAGACCTACTACCGATTATTACCACTACCGGCTCCATGACACAGAGCTTGTAGTGGCTCAACCTGAGTACTCGTGTTGCTCTCATCTTGTATTTCACATAGATGGTTACATACTTATCCCATTTATTTCATTATTTGCTGTACTGCATTTATTTTGGCTTGTATTTTCTGTACCTTGCTATGTCCCCTGAGGACCTGGATATGGATTATGTTCCCAGGATTTGAGGACGAGATCTATCCCGAGGTATACGGGACCACAGCAGGAGCTGATACATAAGCTGTACCGACACCCGAGGACGAGGTATTAGCTGAAGACTTTTCCTGAGCATCCATGTTTCATGCTCAGTATTTATTTATTTCAGTCATTTATATTCTGGTCTGTTGAACCATTGTATCAGATATTTATCGGGTTGTTCCCCGAAGCACTTTGTTGAGACTAGCTGATGATTTACATTCCTTATATATTCTGTGGATCATATTTTATATTTTGTGTAGATAAGATTAGTTGTGCCATATTGTCGTAGACTTGATTTTACAGCTTAAGTACGCCATGATGGATCCATTAAATTGGGTTTGTCCATCAGTGTGTGCTGCTAGCCATTGCCACGTGTCTAGTCCCTCAGTATTTTGGGACTGGTGCGTGACATAGTTTTTGTGGTGGCCCATGCAGGTCTATGACTAAATTGTTCGGTTTCAACTTAGGGACCGAACCAGCCTACCCTAAAGATAGGATAACTTATAGGATCTCATCCATTGTTTGAACCATTTTGAACTCTATATCGAACTCAAATTTGTTACTTGATTTGCATCCTGTGTCGATTCCTCTGTGTGTTCTTATAGTTTATCTTTTGGTTGCAGAGTAATGGATCCTAGGAACGGAGATGAGATTCCATTGGATACGCCACACGATGCTGTGGTTACTTATATAGACGGAGTGACACCAGGGAACGGAGGACAAACATCGCAGAGCAATCAAACCGGCCAGACTAATCCAAGGTTTCGGAGAGATGACATCCCACCTCTGCCACAGTTCACTCCCCAGATGCCGGTTTTCCCGCCAGGACAAGCCATGGACGGACAACAGATGTTCCAGATAATGTATGCCATGATGCAAGCCCAGTAGCAGATTCAGCAAGAGGCCCATCGTCAGGAGGCAGAGTATCTGAGAACCAGCCTGGTATCCGCATTGGAGCAGGCAAATCCACCAGCGAGGTGATCAGCGACGGGATCTATCATCGATTTTTGTCAGCTCAAGCCTCGTACATTTTCTGGTAAAGAGGGGCCAACAGAAGTTCATGAATGGCTCACGAACATTCAGCACCAGTTGGAAGCAGCTGAAATTCCGAGAGAGAAGTGGATTACTGCAGTCAGAATGCACTTAACTGAAAATGCATACCATTGGTAGTTAACAGAAGAGAGGAGGCTCGGACAGGACCGAGGCACTTGGAAAGAGTTCTCCAGACTCTTTCAAGAGATGTATATTCCAGCAGTTGCACGGTCAGAGCTCAGAGACAAGTTCAACCGCCTTATCCAAGGCAATATGACAGTGGAAGAATACAACGTAGAATTTATTCGCCTAAGTCGCTTTGCCCCAACCTTGATTTCGACAAAGGAAGACAAAGCTGAGAAGTTCTTTGATAGACTGAAGTTTGAGCTCCAGCGATTGATTGGCTCGGTCGCACCTACATCTTATACCAACGTCCTTGCAGCAGCACGACGCATGGAGCGCATCACTAGAAGAGAGTCAAATCTGAAGAGGCCAATCACCTCAGCACCATCCAGGACAGCACATGGGGATTCAGCAAAACGGTCCCAGAGGAGTATGCCAGAGAGGACAGCACATAGGGACAGACCTCTTCCTACTTGTCACCACTGCGGCAAGATAAGACACATTGAGAGAGAATGCAGGCGTAAGTTGGGACTATGTCTGAGCTGTGGATCCAACCAGCATTTTTCCAGGGACTGTTCTGAACGCAGAGACGGAGCACCGAGACTAGCTTTACCTGCACCACGACCAGCTTATCCAGCAGTAGGAACACCGCAGGCAGGAGTTGGTGGAGTCAGACCACCAGCTACAGGAGGCTACCAGCAGAGACCACCACTGGCACCACAAGCAGCCCTATTTCAGCAGACTCAGCAGCAGCAGAGAGGTCCAGCTCAGGGACGAGGACAGGCATTCACCTTGGCTGTTGAGGAGAAAGCTACTACAAGCGAGGTTATCGCATGTACTATTTTAGTAGCTTCATTACCAGCTGTAGCTTTATTTGATTCTGGAGCATCGCATTCATTTATAGCAACTAGCTTTGTAGCCACCTATAGAGTAGCTACCGCAGCCCTTCCGAAGATAAAGAGAATTCTTACGGGAGGTAGAATTATTCCGGTTAGTGACGTCTGTAGATCATGTTCTGTAGTAGTTTGTGGAAGAGAAATGCGAGCTCAATTTCTGATCTTTTCTATGCCGGATTATGATGTTGTACTTGGTATGGACTGGTTAAGTCAGTACCATGCGACTCTTGATTGCCGACTTGGACGGGTTATATTTAGACCGCCTGGACATTCAGAATTTGAGTTTCTTCGAGGAGCAGTAGAGCAAGGAGTTCAGCCTACTCTTAGGGTACTATCTGTAGAAGGGGAGAAAGGTTACCCAAGAGTCATATCAGAGTTTGTGGATGTATTTCCTGATGATCTTCTAGGTTTATCGCCTGATCGGGAAATAGAATTCACAATAGACTTAACTCCAGGAGCAGAGCTTATCACTTCATCAGTATATCGGCTAGCACCTAAGGAGTTAGTGGAGTTGAATGAATAGGTTGATGATCTTCTGGAGAAAGATTTTATCCGGCCCAGTGTTTCACCTTGGAGAGCACCCATATTATTTGTGCCAAAGAAGGATGGAACAGTATGGTTGTGCATTGATTACAGGGCACTAAATATAACACCCTGTTCCGCTCAAGCGGACTGCCGTATCAAACGGCAATCGTGCAGCTGTCCCGACCCGCTTTGCCTCAAACAAGAAGCAAAGGATATCCAGACTTGTCCCTACAGGGATCCGGCTTGGACTTTCAGAGGCTCGCTTAGACGTATCGCTCTACCGAGGCGAATCATCGCTAGGTGGGTGGCTACGGTGAACTTGTCTTTGCTTAGCCAGCACACATAAAATCTGGAATATTTATGCTAGTCGCTAGGTGAATCACCCCTGCATGCTACTAAATCCAACACACCTAGCTAAGGGAATAATCCCAACTTGTATTGCTTGCTAGAGCATGGAAAATGAAATACTGCTTATATTCAGACCCTCGCATGCTAAGTCCCTTAACGGTTTCATCTCTCGGACTACCTTCGGGCCCGAGCAACGTGCCTGCTTATGTACCTAGAAACGCATGCTTGTCTGCTTGAATATTGTCGTGTTTTCATCCAACTCCGGGAGACTACTTAGTAGTCGTTCCGTATATGATTGACCCTACAAGTATCCAGGACCGTTAGGTCACCACGCAGCCCCGAACCAGGGGAGTGCATCAAGACAAGTTATTGTACAAAGAACAAGATCCAAGTATCCCGTGTACTCGTGTATTCGTGTTCCCGTGCACTCGTGTTCTCGTGTTCTCTTGTTCAAAGTGCACGCGTGTTCTCGTGTTCTCGTGTATCTCGTGATAATTGAATGACCCAAAAAGAAAGTGCATGTCGCGGACAACTCGGAAACGAGGTATAGTTCCACGGACGGTCACCGGGGCACTGGGGCCGATCCGATCCGGATGGAACTCTTGTGTGGTCCCTCGTATTCGGGCGAGTGGTTTGTAGCACCTCGTGTACTTACGTTGCATTCCACTTTCCCGGGACCATATCACGTGTGTAGTCCATCGTGTGCGGACAAGATGGTTTGTAGCGCATCGTGTACTTGTTGTATTCCATCTTGGCCTTGGACTACTTCATGTCCAATCCATCGTGTACGGGTGAGATGGTTCGTAGCGTATCGTGTGCTCTCGTTGCATTCCACTCTCGTCTGGGATTAGTCCTTTATGGCTTTGCCAGCGACTCATGTTCATATAGATAAGTCATCCTCGCTTAGCGGCTATCCGCGTGCGAGTTACTGTATCGCATCAAGTACAACTGAGCACACCAAATACTGTCCCGTTCAATAACTCTCGTATTGCATGTTGCATATGCTATGCTCCTGAATGCTTATACTTGCCCGTGCTTGAATTAACAATGTTTGCCTTGGACAGGGAAGAAGATGGTAAGTCTTACCGTGTTTCCTCTAACATCGCACGGCGCACTGCCCGACACGATAGGCTATTCAATATCTGCATGAAACTGATCCTAAGGCAACTAAAAAGACAACTTAATAGTTGTGCACGGAACCTGTATTACGTGTTTGGATTTGTCGAGCGGGCGAGTAGCTTTCCCACCAGTGCATTTAATGTACTGATAATCCACCAGTTTGATATGCAGGGTGCGGGATAACCTCGTACGGTGCGGACTCCTCCTTCGTACGTGCTAAGGCCAGGAGTTCCCTCCGAAGCCTTGCAACGGTGCGTCCGGGACTGAAGCACATATACAAGACATAAGTTGTGAACATCGCCTGACCATCGCCTGTACATTCATTCCACAGTTGTAGCCATTTGGCACGCTTTTACTGTTTCAGAGAGAGAGGCTTGAGCGACTTGTAATCTCGGCTATGCGCCGCCTGTAACACTTGTTCATATCAATAAAGAGATTACTTTACTTGTTTTAATGCTTCCGCTATATTTGTCGACTCAGTGAACCTGTTATCGATCGCCTATGCGTTCATGACTCCGCTGTACTCGGACAATCTGTGCGACTCTGTGGCTTAGAACTCTTGCCGCCAGCCAATGAACTATGGCCTTGCACGGGCGTGGATCACGCTCGTGCGGCATCACGCCCGGATGGGTTAAGCGATCGTTCCGCGGGAGCGCTGGCGAGGGTGATTCCCGCCTAGCGGGAACGGCCGATTTGCCTGCGGGAGATCGGGGCGTGACACTAAATGCTGTGACCATCAAGAACAGGTATCCCTTACCACGCATTGATGATCTATTCGATCAATTGAGTGGTATTAGGGTATTCTTGAAGATTGAACTTAGATCCGGCTATCATCAGATCAATGTAAGAAAGGAAGACATACCGAAGACAGCTTTCAGGACCAAGTATGGACATTATGAGTTCTTGGTAATGCCGTTTGGTTTAACCAACGCGCCAGCAGTGTTTATGAGTTTAATGAACAGAGTCTTTCATCAGTTCTTGGATAAATTTGTGGTTGTGTTCATTGATGACATCCTCATATATTCTAAGAGCCCTGAAGAGCACGAGGAGCATCTCAGAATTGTGCTAGAGACATTGAGGCAGGAGAAGTTATATGCCAAACTCAGTAAGTGTGAGTTTTGTATGGATAAAGTGCCTTTCTTGGGACATATCATCTCAGGAGAAGGACTTTCAGTTGATCCGGAGAAAGTTGCGGCAATAGAGACTTGGCCTACACCCATATCAGTTGCAGAGGTGAGAAGTTTTCTCGGACTTGCGGGATATTACCGAAGGTTTGTAGAAAATTTCTCAAGAATTGCAGTGCCTATGACGAAGTTGACACGTAAAGACCAGGAGTTTATATGGACAGAAGACTGCCAGAAGGCTTTTGAAGAATTGAAGAAAAGATTGACAACAACACCTGTCTTGACTCTTCCTTCAGGGTCAGGAGATTTTGTTGTTTACAGTGATGCATCAGGTAGTGGACTAGGATATGTTTTGATGCAACATGGTAAAGTCATTGCTTATGCATCGAGACAGTTGAAGGTCCACGAGAAGAACTACCCAACACACGATCTTGAGCTAGCAGCGGTTATATTTGTACTGAAGATTTGGAGGCACTATCTTTATGGGGAGAAGGTAGAAATCTTTACAGATCACAAGAGTTTGAAGTATGTATATACTCAGAAGGAGCTCAACATGAGACAGAGACGTTGGCTTGAATTGATGGTAGATTTTGACATAGATCTGCAGTATCATCCGGGAAAGGCGAATGTCGTAGCAGACGCTCTCAGCAGGAAGCCTACGGCTTATTTCTTGACGATGCAGCCCGAGTTATTGAGAGATCTACAGGAGCTTCCGATAGAGGTTATTTTACCAGGATAGAATGGCTTGCTGGCTAATCTTGAAGTTAAGTCATCACTCGTGGAGAAGATTAAAGAGGCATTGCCCACCGATGCTAGATTCCGAAGACTCAAAGAGAGGACAAAAGCAGGCATGCAGACAGGACTTCGCATACATGAAGACGGGACATTACGGTTTGGGAATCGCCTGTATGTTCCAAATGGAGAATTGAGACAGGAGTTAATGACTGAAGCACATAGCTCCATGTACTCTGTTCACCCAGGAGGAACCAAGATGTACCGAGACTTGAGGCAGTATTATTGGTGGCATGGAATGAAAAGGGAGATTGCAAGATTTGTGGCTAAATGTTTAGTCTGTCAGCAAGTAAAGGCCGAGCATCAGAGGACTGCAGGTATGTTACAGCCGCTTCCTATACCAGAATGGAAGTGGGAATATATCACGATGGATTTTGTCACAGGATTTCCAAGGAGCCCCAGTGGAAGAGATGCAGTATGGGTTATTGTGGATCGACTCACTAAATCGGCACATTTCTTGCCATTTAGAATTGGACAGTCCACAGAGGTACTAGCCGACATTTATATGCGACAAATCGTCAGATTACATGGAGTGCTGGTTAGTATTATATCGGATCGAGATTCAAGATTTACATCTCATTTCTGGCGAAGCATGTAAGAGAGTCTGGGCACCAGACTCAAATTTAGCACAGCTTACTACCCACAGACAGATGGTCAATCGGAGCGCACCATTCAGATCTTGGAAGATATGTTGCGATCGTGTATGTTAGACTTTGGAGGATCTTGGGAAGATCATTTGCACTTAGTGGAGTTCAACTACAACAACAGTTATCAGGCCAGCATTCAGATGGCACCATTCGAGGCATTATACGGAAGGAAGTGCAGATAGCCAATATGTTGGAGTGACGTTGGTGAACGTCAAATACTGGATCCAGAATTGGTAACGCAGACAGTGGAGAAGGTAAAACAAATTCAGAATTATCTTCGAGCAGCTCAGGACAGACAGAAGCATTGGGCTGATACGCACAGACGTCCCCTAGAGTTCAAAGAAGAAGAGCACGTGTTCTTGAGGATTTTTCTCACTCGAGGTACCATTCGATTTGGGAGCAGAGGCAAGTTGAGCCCAAGGTATATTAGGCCATTTGATATTCTAGAGCGCATTGGTGAGGTGGCTTATCGTCTTGCATTACCACCATCCTTAGAGGGAGTGCATGACGTATTTCATGTCTCACAGCTGAGAAGGTACATGACCGACCCAAGTCACATAGTCGATTATTCAGAGATCGTAGTGGGCCCTAACTTGAGATATGAAGAACAACCCGTTGGCATTCTCGACGTCAGTGAGAAGACATTACGAGGATAGACAATCAGACTGGATCGTGTAGCTTGAAAACATCATTCTCCTGGCGAATCGACCTGGGAACGGGAGGATAGTATGCGCCAACGTTATCCCCACTTATTCGCGGAGGCAGTTATCACCTAAGCAATCTTGTAATTTCCATAGTTCTTCCTTTAGTAGCTTATTCTTTGATTGCGAGGACGCAATCCTCTTAAGGGGGGTAGATTGTAAACACCCTATTTTTTCAGAATAATTTTAATATAATTTTCTCCAACTTTTCGGTATTTTTCTGGATGAAGAACCAAGGTAATTGTAGTTGAAATATTTTTATATGCTGTTAATTGATGTTAAAATATTATGGAAATAATATTTTATGGTGTAAAATGGAAAATCGGACATAGGGTAATTTTCGGTGAATTTATTGGACTCCGAAAACGCATTTTAAGCCCTAAAAGCTATTGGATATATAAACCGAACCAAATCTGAACCAACCCAGACTGAACCAAAACAGCATATTGGGACGGGTCGGGTCGGATCTGAGTCAAACCCGACCCGAATCTGAAATCCAATTGGGAAGCCCTAGCCCCGCCGGAAATCCTGTAGCAAAGTATAAAATCCCTGCCTCGACATCCGTGCCCAGCCTACGGAAACCCTAGCTCCACCCCGCCGTCATCTCCTCCGATCAGCCCCCTCTTTCCCCGCCTCGAGCAGCCCCCAGACCCCTCACTGGCTCCCTCTTCTCCGCTCGCCGTCTCGGGTCGACCAGCCCTCGACTTTACCTCCTCCCTCAGCCGCTCGACCCATCTCCTCCACCTCCAGAACCACCACCCGCCATTACCGTCATCACCATCCCCATCAATACTCTCCGCCGCCGTGCTCCACCATCTCCACCTTCCCTCCAGCCTACCATGCCACCATCTCCTTCTCCTCCTCCCTCTCCTTCCTCCGCTGCGCAAATCCCCCGCGGAGCCCGACCCTCCCCAGGCGAGCCGACCCCGACCGGCTGTGCGCAGCTCCGACCCCGACGTTGCAGCCATCCCCTCCGGCCGGCCACGGTGCAGCCATCCCCTCTGGCCAGTTCTTCAGCCCAGAACCCTAGAACCCAGGACACACGGACACAGCAGCAGTTCGTACACAGGTACTGTGTCAAAATAATATCTCGGACACGTGAAACTCAAATTTATGGAGCCCTGTTTAGGTAACGTTTTCTCTCTCCTTATGATTCCATTTTTGATTCTGTCTGTTGCAACACGTAGACTGTATAACCCTTTCGGTGCCCGTGCAACCCGTTCGGTGCATCGTGTCCTGTGGTGATCGCTAACCGTGATCCAAAAACAGGAAAAATAACGCCCTATTTCCCTCCGAAACTGAATATGCCCCGCCAAACGGGATGACTTGATCGTACGCGATCTTTACCGAGACGTGCGCGTCGTTGATACGGACGTATAGGATTTTGCAGAAGTCGATTCAGATGTGCGTGCACACCGGAATCAACGCGTATCCGCCGACAACACCCCGTATCCGTCCTTTCTGGAACACATTGTAACTTTGTGCAGACATGTCGGATCGAGACAAAACTTGTGCCATCGGACTCGTAGCAATACGCTGGTCCTGTGATCCAAGTTTGGTTCAATTTTGAGAACGTTGACAAAATCGCATATCATGGGCCCCATAGGCTCCACTTGATGGGCGATTTTGTGATCGGCTCATCGGAATCCAATTCTGGAAGTTCTGTTGGGTTCGTATCATCGTTCCTGGCTTGTTGACACTGAGTTTGAGGAATTTGGAGACCTTTGACCCTGACACGCTTTTCGGTGCAAAGTGGCCCACATGTGGACCCCGCTTTGGCCCGAAAATATTAATTCTGCCCCTGTGTCCAAATTGGACTTAAGGACAGACATTTCTAGATATTTGATATCTTCTGAGACTGTTGGTGATGTTTATTACAGCTTTTGGAGGAGTACCTACAGGATCCACTGATACAGGGACAGTTGTTGGTATTCCAACGCCAGGCAAGTGTACCTTGCCAAACTCTGCAGTATTGTTACATATTCCTTGTTTATTATATTGCTGTGCATGCTTAACCTAGGACCGTGTGACGTACTTAGCATCCAATTATTAGTCGGGTGCCAACACCGTACGCGGTATTGTGTATTGTCATCTAGAGATGGACATTCGTGACACTTTATCTTCTCGTACTTGTCTTACCAAGTACACTTTGACCCAGGACACTTGACATTGTTCATGAGACAGGATCTTCCTGAGATATTTATGGTGATTCTGTATAGGATACAGGACTTGACAGAGATATTATATTCCTAGATATTTATGACTTGTTGCATTAGTTATGATCCCGCTTGACATGGACATGAGACGTTGTGGTCATGATATGCGTGGTTACATTGGGTGGGGAGAGACACACAGGCTACAGGCTGTTCTATATATATCTACTATTATTGTGAGGTCGTAGACTCTCGGAGCAGAGCTAGACCCACTACCGGTTATTACCACTACCGGCTCCCCGACACAGAGCTTGTAGTTGCTCAGCCTAAGTACTCGTGTTGCTCTCATCTTGCATTTCACATAGATGGTTACATACTTACCCCCATTTATTTCATTATTTGCTGCACTGCATTTATTTTGGCTTGTATTTTCTATACCTTGCTATGTCCCCTGAGGACCTGGATTTGGATTATGTCCCCAGGATTTGAGGACGAGATCTATCCCGAGGTATACGGGACCGCAGCAGGAGCTGATACAGGAGCTGTACCGACACCCGAGGATGAGGTGTTAGCTGAAGACTTTTCCTGAGCATCCATGTTTCATGCTCAGTATTTATTTATTTCAGTCATTTATATTCTGGTCTGTTGAACCATTGTATCAAATATTTATCGAGTTGTTCCCTGAAGTACTTTGTTGAGACTAGCTGATGATTTACATTCCTTATATATTCTGTGGATCATATTTTATATTTTGTGTGGATGAGATTAGTTGTGCCATGTTGTCGTAGACTTCATTTTACAGCTTAAGTATGCCCCGATGGATCCATTAAATTGGGTTTGTCCATCAGTATGTGCTGCTGGCCATTGCTACGTGTCTAGTCCCTCGGTATTTTATGACTGGGGCGTGACAGTTTTGTGCTAGGAACAACCAACATATTTGTCAAAGCCATGTTGCAGAGACGAATTTTGATGTCAAAGACTGACGATTTTTGTTTATAGACTATGTTGTTTATGGGATCCTTCTAGATGATCCAAATGAGGCACTTATGTCAAGAGATGCTTCCTTCGATTCTATTACGAATGAGGCACCAAAATGTTGTATCGTCGTTCGTATGATGGGCTTTTGGTATGATATTTATCATATAGAGAAGCGAAATAAGCACTTTGTGAAGCTCATCATGGTACTTGTGGTGCACATCAACCGGGTCCTAAGCTACATGATTATCTCAGACATATGGGTTATTCTTGGCCCACTATGGTGGCAGATGCCATAGAATATACAATAAAGTGCAGGGCATGTCAGATTCATGGAAACATCATCCATCAACCTTTGGAATTCTTACATATGATGACCGCGTCATCTATTTAAGCTTGGGGTATGGATATCATTGGTGCAATTAGCCCACCATCATCTAGAGGTCATCGGTTTATCCTGGCTACAATCGATTACTTCTCCAAATGGGCAAAAGTTATACCACTCATCGAAGTAAAGATGTCAAATATGATCAGTTTCATTAAACATCACATCATCTACCGCTTCGGCCTTCCTCGGAGGATAATCTATAATAATGGTCAATAATTTGTGAGTAACGTATTCAATCGATTTTGCAAAAAGAACCGAATTCAGAACATAGCCTCAGCATCATACAATCCAGCAGCGAATGGATTAGCAAAAGTATTTAATAAAATAATTATCAAGTTACTAGAAATTTATTTCTTCCAATAAACGTGATTAGAACGAGAAGCTTGGTGAATATCTTTGAGCCTACCGTACATTGGTCCGAACACCAACTGGCAGTACGTCATTCTCTCTGGTTTATGAGAGCGAAGTAGTGCTTCCCCTAGAAATCCAGAATCCCTCTCTCCGGATAGATCTTTCCAATAACTTAACAATCGAAGATAATCATCGATTATGGTTACATAAATTGGAAGTGCTTGACAAAATATATTTGTTAGCTCAACAACGTATTGAGATATACCAAGCATGCATTTCTTAAGCCTTTAACAGAAAGGTAAAAGAAAGAGTGTTCCAAGTTTGTGACCTTGTTTTAGCAGTGAGAAGACCAACGGTCATGACATACAAGACCAAGAGAAAATTCTAGCCTAAATGGGAGGGCACGTTCATGGTGGAGTCAGTATATTCCAATGGTGCGTACAGGCTCGCAAAGTCCAAAGGAGTTTTCTAATGATGCCAATCAATGACAAATTCCTGAAAAATACTATGACTAATCCTAGACATATTAGGTATGGTAAGATGTGTACATTCTTATCCCGAGTCGATCGCATTAAATGTACAATATTTATATTTCTATATTTTATCCTCAGCAGTTTAAATGTATAATAAGACATTTATTCTCCACATAATCTTTGAGCTTTTATCCGTATTCAAGAGTTTTGGATAGGTTATAAATAATAGATCCACTTAAGATTATTCACAGTGGTTAGGAATTCTCTTTACAAAATTAAAAGTGTCCTTAGCAGACATTTTGCTGCCCTAACAATAATAATTGCAAGTAACTTCCCCTAAGAGAGTCAATAAAACTCTTCATCATCTTGAGCTATTGTCTGTATTCAATAGTCTTGAATAGCAACAGATAATAGATCCTCCAAAATTTTCCAGCAGAATAGTCCTCAGATCCTACGAAATAGTCTCGTTGTGATCATAAAATAAACTTCCCCAATCAAACAAGCATATTTTTAGAGCCCAATCGCTCTGAGGATGTCTTATTTCTAATCCCCAGTTAGATTGGAAATACTCTATTCTCTATTCTTTCTTTCCCGGCTAGGTTGAGATATTTTTCAACTGTAGTTCACGTCCATATTACCTCTGAACTCTCTTTTACTCCTCTCCAGTCGAGTGAGCCCCTATTAGAAGCCCAGTCGCTCTAAGAATTTTTTTCTAATCCTCAAATGGTTTAGAAGTAATCAACTCCTAGAAGAGAATCATGCCCACATCACCTCTAAATGATTTTCTACAAAAGAGGAAGATCCACAAAGTTTTATTATACTGCCATATCCAAATTACCTCTGAGCAGATATATACCACTATCTCCAGTGGAGTCCTAACTTAAAGAGTTTGTCATGTCCACATTACCTTTGAGTAAATATTATGTCTATCGACTTTCTGCTATCACGTCTATATTACCTCTGATAGTGTCAGTTGTTTTAACTTATTATCTGTACTTAGCTTTATATACGCCATGGATAATAAGTCTACTAAAATTCTCCAGTGAAATATCCATAAAAATACAAATATTTTACTTCGTCCATATTACCTCTAGTAGGATATTCGCATTCATATTCACAAAAAAAATTGTTCTAAAAAGAAGATTTTTATTGATATTCATGATTATATATGATGAAAATATACTATATTTGGATTTTTATTGATATTCATGATTACATATGATGGAGATCTCAACACATTCTGGGTCATCCCTTCATCATGCTCCTCCGTGCAAACCTCATTACATGAAAGAAACCATACTGATGGATAACAAATGAAGGTGGAGAACATGGCAAATAATTCATCACCAAGCTACTCTGAGGAAGCCATTCCACTACCGCCATCCAGTGTTGCCGACAAAGTTATTATTGGATTTGACCCAAATCCAGTAATCAATATCGCGACCATGTTTCGTAGATACACCCAACGAATTGGGTCTGAAGACTGCCATGGTCTTCAGGTAATATGCTTGTTCAAGACGAACAAGGTGGTTTATGATATCCTTCCATGCTCTATCATAGCCGAAGCAAATCAATATAATCTTTGCATAAAAAATATACAAGTCAATATCTAACAAAGATTATTGTATGAAACATGTGCATAAAAGCTAAGCACATAGAAAACAGAGCCATGTGCACAACGTCAAAAAAATCTTCAATCTATGAACAAATTGCCCCTATACATATGTACAAATCAGCTCATATATAGAAACAAAGGTTTGAGGTATGCGCATAGTAAACTGCCATATCCTTGTGCATGGTATATCATGCCCCAGTCCTAAAAATTTACTAGACCAGGCCACGTGGAAATGGCCAGCTACGTATCAAGTGTACTCCAGTCCAACTCAAATACGTATAAGTTATTCAGTGAGGGTACTATCTAGATAACATAATATATAAATAAATAAATATATATATATATATATATATATATATATATATATATTAATCCATAAGAATATAAAATATAAGACTAGATAATATGTATCATGGTGTGTACCCTAAACAACACTTGTCCGAATAGACTCGAAATGAACAATATGAGTCTATAAATACTAGGCTATAACAGCAAAAAAATAAGCAACAAGAACATATATTTATAACTACGGATTATATGATGCACGTACCAAATCATAATACATGCACACTGAGATGATACTCATCAGCAGTTCTAGAAGAACTCAACGACAATCAATACTTCAAATCTAGAACGAAACCAGTTTCTGAGAGGGACATAACAAGATACATAATATACAAGCTATGTAAACTTAAATAAACACATAACAGATGCAAGGGTGATTCTAACTACCTATACGTGCAATTTAGAAGACATCGTCATGCGCATCGGAGCTCTGGCATAATATGGTAGGTCTATCACTCATCCAAGACTAGAACCATTTTTCTATACAAGACATCTAGATTGTATAGCGTTGAACAAATGCTAGAGGCCAACTATGTATATCATTAGGGAAAAGTGCAAAAGTTTCCATATGTCTAACGACATTCATCCCCTCATTCATAAGACTTATCAAGTGATATACACAATATGTCCAATTTGTAACTGCTAGAGTCTCTAATACACTAATCATAATAGTTACATTTTTTATCCGTCACACATTTCGTACGTAATGATGGCCGGTCAAATACTCAGTCCGTGCCCCTAGCAAGATGTCTCTGTCATGTCATATAGGTTTCGTGGCCAAAGGAGATATATGATAGAACTGGGGATCCCCAGGATCGCAGATTAATGTGCATATTGATCGATAAAATATTAATAGGGCTAAGACATGATCTAACCCTTCAATGACGGAAACTAGGATACACGAATTATACCTGAAGTGATAAGAAGTAGATGACGATTTCCAGAAACTTCAATCAGTCAGCAACCTCAAGATCTTCTACCGTATTTCTTTCTCGGATTGGATGTCGTGTGGGCGACGATCTTCCTATATTTTCTTCTCCTTAGCTGACCCTCTTTCTCTCCTTACGTAAAAAATGAATTTCGAGAAAGCTGCTGACTTGGATGCATATAACGGCTAGATAATAAATGATATATATAGGCTACGACAGGGACCATGAGGAGAAATTAGGGTTAGGTCTCTTAACATATTTGGGTATCCCATGTTCAGCCTGAACACACAAGCCAGGTCTATTAACTATAGCTCGGTCCACTAAAGAGCTATTGTTGCACTACCTTCCTAATCCTAGATTATGTTTATGGTCTTCTTCTTATTATGTGCATATTTGTCTCCCCATATTAAGATATCGAATGTCCGTCAATCAAATTAAGTTGTTGACAACTATATTAATCGACATCTTTTATCCTTAAATAGTACCACTCAACTTTATTTGTTATGTTGGATATAATCTACCTACAGGGTTTACATGACAATCCTTACAAGTGATCATATTCAATACACACAAAGTGTACTAGTGTAAACCTATAGTAAAGATAGACTAATACATGATTATATTATAACCTTACCAATGGTTTGTCCAAATCCATCTAGGTTATAAACTATTTACATATTCTACAGGGAACTGATAATATGATCTTCTGTATGATACCACACACCATATAATCTACAATATAGAATATCAGATATTTGCATTAACATTATAATAATTACAATATACAAATATTTGTCCATATGATTCTCATTCAAAAATAAGAAAATTTAGTTAATACAAAGTGATGCTTTTAGTATATAACCCTAACAATATAATTATATCCTCCTATCATAAGGTAGTCCCCTGAACTCTAGGTTCACCTGCATAAAATAAGTATAAGACACGAGAACGACTAAACTAGTCGTTTGTACCCAAGTATAGCTTGGAGGCACGGTGTATAATCCAGACTAGTATCAATAATGGAATATAAAAGTATTATACTGTAAATATAGAGTAAAGACAGTAACATAGCAAGGTATACTTGTCTACATCCTGAATGGTGGCAAGACAATGTCCAGGTAATAAACTCGGGAAGTCAACAATCGCAGAAAAAAGGAAACCTAAATGAATGCCTTCGGATGATGAAAATAACATCACTAATATTTTCAGAATGAGTGAAATAGTCAAAAAGTCTATCAATAAGTCCAATTTGGACACAGGAGCAAAAAACCACTATTTCTGGTCAAAATGGAGTCCATAGGTGGCTACATTATACCAAAAAATATGTCAGAAATAACATTCTCTAAAATTGTTATAGGTCAAACAAAACCTAAATGACGACACGAACCAAAAAATATATCGATATTTAGATTCTGATGAGCCAATCACAAAAATGCTCGTTGAATCGGATCATGTGTAGTGCCCCGCTCCTAGCGGTGCACTATACAAGGCTGGTGGCTCGATTGACTCAGTCAAAATTGATAATGGAAAAACTTTATGGCAGAATTAATCATGGACAATGCAATAAATATTTTTAATTGATGGATCGACTTCTGTTGGAATGAGTCCAGTAGTTTTTATTGGATTTTTGGTTGGCTTTCTTGGATTTTCGCTGCTTGATTTTGATAAATGCGTTTTTATGATTGATTTTCGATGATTGATTGTTTAGCCCATTTTTATCGATTTTATGCATTCATTCTAGAGAACTCTGAGAGAAATAAAGATGATAGTCTAACCAAATATTGGTGCCAATGCAGATCGTCGCGTGACCGGAGCCTGAGCGAGCAAGTATCCTTTTCTCTCGGCATGCTCTATTTGGTGAGCGGTTCTGTCCCTTTTTCTCTACTCCTCCATGCCAATAATCAATAATGTTCTCTTGTAACCTTGCTAAGTCCAATGAATGATAAAAAATACTAATGCCACAAGTTTCATACCACTATTATAAATAATTAGAATTGCATTGATCAGAGAAAAGTTTAATTATGTTACACAGGGAAGGATATAATCATTGTGTCATGATTTGGTGCCAAGACTTAGTGGTAAAATGGAGTCTACGGACTACCAATCGAATCAAATAAATAAGTATGCTGAAATGAGAATGGAGAAATGTGCATTATTGCTCTAAATATTTTAATACCTTATACTACTATTTATTCTTATCATATAGTCATAGATGCATTGTATGGTCATGGATAACTTGTGCACAAGGTAGTAAATTTCCTCGAACAGAACCTGGGGCACTGAGGACCGTTCGGCCCGGGAAAAATAGTAGCTCTTTGGTTGCGTCGGGTATAAGCGAGATATTTATTGAGGCTTCCTATATGCTTTGAATGGCGTATCGCACGCCCATCGAATTCCTATACGGCATATCCATCGTGGTGCTACACCACAAATGACCTAGTGGGAACGAGTTGCATACAAATGATGCCTTATGCAGGGCGGTAAGGATAATCCTGTAAATTATACAATAACGACCATTAGCCAAGGTAAGGATTCCATATGTGCAAAACTTATATATATCTCACTACATAAACTGTTGCTTATGAACTATTGCCTATTGAAATATCGCATATATATAATATTGGCTATTAAATTGCTGCCTTAATTAAGAAGTGTTAGTTTAGGTGAGTGAGCCAGTTCTGCTCACCAGTACAAGTTTAGTACTGACCCACATCTCTATGGGTAAACCAGGTGACCGAGATGCCGAGAGCACTCAAGGAAGATAAAGCTTTCATTGTAGTCTTTTCAAGCTTCTTCCTATTTCAAAGTATTTCAAGAATTTCTAGTTGCTGCTTTCAAGTTTTCAAAAAGTAATAAAGGGGCATAATGTATAGGATAAGAATATTATTTTATGTCAGCCTATCATTCTTTCTTTTATGCAAAGCTATGTAAGCCATTTAGGCATTTCTATTTCGGTTTGAGAAAATTGTACTTCGTTGCAATGAATCAATAAAAAAATTATTTTCTTCCTATACAAATGTGTGCTTTATAATCCACTAATGTGTTGTGAAACTATTTACAAAAGATTTTGACACGTTATGCACGTTCTTGCCTTATACAAGTGCAACCCCAAACTTGTACGATATCACGTCCAGTGAGGACGAACGATTCTACAGAACCAATTGCGGGGATGAATCAGTTCTGCGGAACTGGGGCATGATAATTTGGTATCAGAGCACGGTTTAAAGTTCCTCGAATTTTAAAAAAAATAGTTTTTCAGTAGAAGTTTTCAAACAATAACAATTTTCTCAGATGATTTGCTTTTCGATAGTGCTGCATAAAATAATGTTCCATACAATAAGCCCATAAATATTTTATGGGTGCTAATGGAAATTATTTCTTTTACAGATGACTAAGGGTAATAGCGCCAAGGCGACATCGTCGTTTGACCCAATGGAGAAAGTAATAAAAATGTTAGAGGCGCAAAGGAAGCAGAGCGATGCACATCACAAGATGATTGAGGTACAGGATCATGAGCTTTAAGCGCAACTAACAAACCAATTTTAAGCGCGATTTGGCGCACAATAGCAGCAAGTTGATAACTTGTCTCAACTAGTGGCAACATTAACTGAGAATAACAACAGGACCGAAGTAGCTGCCATAAAAGAGAGTGGTAGTAAAATCAGAGGAGACGGAACAACCTACAAGAAGGCGACCGATATTCAAGTTTTCTGAATTCAAAAGTTGCAATCCTCCTGAGTTCAATGGGAAGGCAAAACCAGAGGAAGTAATGGGCTTCCTAAAGACTTTGGAGGGCATCTTCCATATATTGGATGTGCAAGGCACCAAAAGGGTAGAATGTATGGCTGTACAATTGTATCTCAAAGCATAAGGCTGTTGGGAGTCGAAGAGACAAGCACTGTGCGGTGCCAACCAAGAAGCCAAAGTCTCTTGGAAGACATTTAAGCAGGCATTCATTGCACAGTTAATTCCACCAGTTGTCCATCACAGAAAGAAAAAAGAGTTCATAGCGCTTGAGCAGGGTATATGTCCATCAACGACTACGAAGCAGAGTTCTTAAAGCAATCCAAGTTCGACGGCTACATGATATCGAACGATGTGGCAAAATAACTATAATTCATTAAAGGTCTGAATGAAGGCTTACAATATGATGTTCTCAACAGGAAGTGTACGACGTACCGAGAAGCCTATGAAGCGGCTTTTGAGATGGAGAAATTTCATCCTCGAGGGGCGACACAGCAAAATCGTAGAAATAGCTAGAAATGATCCATAGAAGCAAGCGGGTCTGATGCTTCCAAGCGTCAAAACACAAATGATAACAGAGGACCCTATCAGCGACCGTACTGTAACATGTGCAAGCGGGTTGGACACCGGCAAGACGAATATCAGGCTGGATATTTAAAGTGTGGCAGTTCAGATCAAAAGGCTGCGTGGTGCAATAGTGGGGAAAAAATCAAAATCAGGATCAATATTGTAATCAGAATAGTGATCAATAGTATAATCAGAATCATGGACAAGCGCTACGAGTTTCGTAGGCACCAGCTGTGAATGCTCAGAACCCGCGACCAAGAGGACAAGGTAGAGTATTCGCACTGACTCAAGAAGAAGTGCTTGCCTCAAACACTGTCATAACAAGTATATCGCTTTCCAAAGAAATACCTGCTCGTGTACTATTTGAATCAGGTGCTACATATAGCATCATATCATCTGTATTTTTTATGAACACAAATTTTGTAAGACACTATTAGATATGAATCTTAGTGTCAACACTCCGTCCGGGATAGATTTGCCTGGTAGTTCAATTTCCAAGGATTGTTACCTTTGCATTGGGGGAAGTATGTGTCCTTGGATTCAATAGTCCTGGATATCGCCGATTACGATATCATCTTAGGCATGGAATGGCTCCTAGCTTGAAATACGATAATTGACTGTGCGGAGAAAAGAGTTGTGTTTCGTATTCCTAGAGAGGCAAAATTCTCTTATTCGTGTAGTCCGACGACTAAAATAGTGATGGTGGTATCGACAATGACAGCAAGACGTATGCTATATTCAGGGTATGAAGGGTACCTTGCTTCTGTACGGGATACTCGAATGAAGGGCGCAAACTCGGGTAAAACCGAAGTCGTAGCATAATTCTTCGATGTATTTCCAGAGGAGATACCTGGAATGCCTCCAGACCGAGAAAGTGAGTTCATTTTTGACACATTTCCGGATACTCAGCCAATATCAAAAGTACTGTATCGGATGACTCCTGCCGATGTCACGACCCGCACCCGGTTTAGGGGCACGAGTGCGTGGGTACGTCCAGCCTACGCCGCAGCATCGGCGGTAGAACGCTGTCTAGGTCAAGTACTATCTATAAAATCTCACGCTAGTATCCAACTTCATAAGGAGACTCGGATAACACTGTAAAAATATTAACAACATACTCAATCACAACTACAGCACGATAGGAATTTGAAGAATAAAGAATACAACACAAGCCTAATAACAAAATAATCATACCTGCAATCAGTAACTTCCAATCCTCAAGTGTTGGGACCAAGTCTACTAAGGTCACAGTCTAGAAAAATATTTTCCAGTCAGGAAGGAGCAAAGTACATCTCTAAATACCAGTTCTTTATTAATGATATAAACTATGTAGCAGTTCTAGATGGAAATATACCAGATGCATGTATAGGTACGAGAAATATACAACAAAAGAAATACTAGAAATACTGTAAGTAAATGTAGGAAGAGAAGCAATATGTCAACGAGCAAGAATCCTACGACTAAGTGTGTGAGTACTAGCTTTAACATGTGATCGGCTTGGGAACTTGATCAGGCTGGTTACATGTGATTAGCTATGAGTCATGAAGGTCAGGCTAACCGTTGGTTAGCTATGATGCATGTAGAGATCAGGCTAATCACACGTAACAGCTATGAAGCATGGAGATGGTCAGGCCGCACCCGACGTGAGATGTGGGGTGAGCTATGATGCATGGAAAGTTGGGTATGATCACATATCTACACTAAAATACTCCCCACCCCCGACTGGTATAGTAGATCCAATCATGGTATGCTATGGCACGGGATTCCCTAGGAAGGTAGCAAATCTCCCCGGGAATCAGTGTCTGTACATGCACAAGATAACAAGGAAAATAAGTCTTGTACAAGCTACACCATGAATAAGGAATAACATCTCATGACGAGATCCGTGTATACCAATCCGTGTAACCAGCGTGTCAAGAGCATGGATATTTACACTAGATACAGTGAACATAGGAGATATCATAAATTAGAAACTAATCAGAGAATGTACTCGCCTTGGGTCCTTAGCTGGTAAAACCAATGTCCTGTCCCAGAGTATCGTCTTGAGGATCCAACAGTCCTAAAAATACATCACAATAACACTTGTATCAGGTGCTACCCTAACACACAGTCTATAAACACTGACCTTAGGGCCATGCCAGGCAGGGCACTAGTCAACTAGGGTCATCTAGTATATTCACCAACTAACATATTGTTAATAATTAAACATATTACATATATATTGTTATTCCAAAGTATATACAAAATAGGTATAACTGTATGTACATAAGTGGAAGTATATATTATTTATGTTTATAAAAAATGTACATAACTCCCCTTATAAGAATATATATATTTATACATTTATATACACTAAATAAAATATACCCATACCCTATATGTACACAAGTATATATATATATATATATACATATATATACCAAGATACATTTTTATTAACATATACCTATACAAGATATATATACACATATGTATTTTTACCAAAATAATAATTATACTATATACATGTAATATACCAAAATATGTCTTACAAGTACATATATATCAATACAGTTTTTATATATATACTATATATATATATACCAAAAATATGTTTATACATGTATATATATAGGTACACATATTTATACCAAAATACGGTTATATATACATATATACCAATTTACATTTATTTATATTTAAATACTGAAACATACATTAATACATATTATACCAATATGTATCTATACTAAATACCTACATATATATGGTTGTACGTATACCAAATATGCATACTAATTAAATCATACTTATACATGTATTTTACAGGGAATGGGAAGAGGGAAGCTTACTGCGGGGTTGGCCGAAGTCTCGCCGGAGTTGAACAGCAGGGAAGGAGCAGCCGAGGTTGGCCGGAGTGCCGAGGGAAGGGTGGCCGGATGCTCGGGTCGGAGATGCGATGGATGGATGGATGGATGAAGTTGATGGTGGTGGTGGTGTTTGGATGATGGAGGAGCTGGACTGGAGGAGGCCAGCGGGATGAATGGAAGAGCAGCGGTGCAGTTGGCCGCCGGAGAGTCGATGGGAAGGTCGGGGAGCAGCTCGCCGGACCGCAGCAGGAGGCCGCAAAGTGTTGTTCTTTTACCCAATTCATAATTGCTCTTGTTTCAGGTTGTCGCATGTCCTCCACATCATTAACAGGATAAAATTGGTCAGGAAAATCTCGATTTAGGTCCACATTGTTTGCATTCCCACGCCAAAGAATCCTTCATATAATTGCTGCATAGCCAATTTGCAAGAAGCTTAAGCAGTTCTCGACCCACGGGCTCATCACCATGCATATTTCTAATGAATTTAAATGCAGGTTCAGCTTCTTCCTTGCCAGGCTTGTCAGAAATTTCAATCACCAACAGTGGGGATCCTTTTTCACTCTTCCTAATGCTATAGATCCTGGCAATATTTGCACATCGGCACCCACGACAAAGCAAGAGGTCGGCCTCCCTCCCTCCATGGCCTCCACAGCGGAGTTGGTAGTGCCGAGGTCGATGCCGACGACCTCTCGTTACGACGCAGAGGGGCGCAGCTGACCCTGTGAACGAACGCGGTAACCGGCAGGTTAGTCGGACCGACACAGGATAGCTCGACGGTTCCGAGGCTGCAACGCTGGTTACATAGGATGTTGGAAGGAGATGGGGAAGTAGTGGGCGGAGCTCGGTGAGCCGCGCCGGAGAGGAGATGATGCAGGGAGGAGCATGGAGAGGGAGATGCATCGATGGATGGCCGGACTGTGCAGCAGCGGCGGCAGCGGCCGGAGCAGCAGAAGGCGGCGGCGGCAGCAGCAGGCGGCGGCAAGTCGTTGGCCGCCGGAGGTGGCCGGGTGGCCGGAGTACAGTAGATGGGTGGTGATGGTTTCCCTCCCTCTTCTTTCCTATTTAAATTTAAAAGAGAAGAAGGAGAAGAAAGGAAGAAGGAAGAAGAAGAAGAGAAAATAATGGAATGGAGAAATGAGAAATGGAGGAGGCTGCGGGTCAAGGCTTGTGGGGGATTCCCTAGATTGAATTTTTTTTTCTTTCTTTTGGGATTAGGGCTTTGATAGGACATGACATAAATATGGAGAGAGGGTGTTGATGGAGGGTGGTGATGTACCCACTTTAATTGAGTGGCCAGGATTTGATATGGAGAAAATTGTTTTTATGTAAGGTAGAGTGGGAAAAGTGCAATTTGGTCCACAAATAAATAACCCTTCCATTTGGTCTTGGCCAATGGGGTGATGACTCCTACAATTGAATAATTGCAACTTAGCCCCTTAAATTCGGGAAATTGCACAAACACATAAAATGACACAAAATTTGTGGAGAAAAATGTGTTTAGTAATTTTCATGGCGAGAGGGTGTTGTGCGTTTAGGCACGAATTTAATTAATCGGGTATTAGAATTAAATTAGGATTTATAAAATCAATCAAAATGTTATCCTCAATTTAATTAGAAAAATGCAAGCTGTGTTCAAAAATTAATTAGGAGTACATGGGGCCAAAATCAGGTCAGGTCATCAATACCAATAATGAAGAAGACTCAGAACAGAATATTACCCTAATTTGGGCCGCACGGAAAATAGGTCAAGATTGCCTCCAATTTTTGATTGGAACGCACAACGATACTAAAATAGGAATTTAAAAAATAACGTCCGCGACGATTTTTGTGCGGCCAGAAATAATATACAGAGAGCATAATTATGAGTTGCAAAAATAGCAGAATGGAAGGCGGGCATGTCTAGGGCAAGATTGTGAAATTTGTTGGAAGACAAAAGTCAGGGTACTGCTCCAAATATCGCAGCAAAGGCAAAGCGAAATAATTAAATAAATTACGGTAATTTATTACAATCTCCAATAAATAAATTATAATTAAAACAATTAATTACATAATTCCGCAATTTGGACAGGTTTTCATCTACTGGGCTTCTAGGTCAAGTCTGCTAGCTCAAAACAATTGAACACCGTATATAATTATTTTTAATTACACATCTCACATAACTATTTAAACTAATTATACTATCATGCAAATTATTTAATTGTAACTACCATAATATTAAATATTGTGAAAAGTCGAAAATACTCCTATTTTCAGAATGTGGTAGTGACAAGTCTACCCACCTTAAAAGAATTTCGTCCTCGAAATTTAAAATCCTCCTAGTAGTGTTTATTTATACACATTATTATTTTCTCTCAAAGTTTACATTCATCATCCATGAAATTAGGTAATAATCCACAATGTCTTTCAACAATTTGTCAAAAATTCCGAAATCATTGCATAACCTGAAAAATCCTCGAAATAAAATCAAAGTCCATTTTTATCAAAAATTTCCTTGAAAGTTTTAGTTAATAATTCAATACTCAGATTTAATATCCATTCCTCAAATTTGATTTTTATCAATGCAAAAATATAAAAGGTAATCTCGTCCCACAGAGTTTGAATTCATACATTAATCCATCAATGATTTATAACTCGATTTCCTCTTCCTCAAAATACTCAACAATGCGATACTTATGGATTCTCTAATTGCAACATCCCATATAAAATTCTAAAATTCATAACTTGCAATTAAATAAACATATTGATAAATCTCCCAAATTTCCAAATTTAATAACCAATTTAATCACATCACAATCTTCCTGGAATTAATAAGTCCTAAATTCTGCCATGTTAAATTCTTGTTCCTTTATTTAAACCGATGTTTATCCTCGAATTTAATCATCTTGCTTCTCTTGTCAAGTCATAACTCCTTCATTACTCTTCGTCATGGTTAAACCCCCAATAATTATGGTCTAAGAAAATCTTTACTATAATCATACAACATGCAACCTAAGGGGATATGTATGGTCATGGTATCTTTTGTCATGGTATTGCAGTCTCTGTATTAGGGTGTGCTACTAACTACAATATAACAAGAAATCATGCATACGAACTACAGTATTAGGAAAATCAATCAATCGAAAGACGAAAAAAGGAACATTAGGAGGGAAGAAAGAACCTACTAACATATTACTTGCGGTATCCCTTATCTCTAACATACACTTAACTCTAGCATATTCACTAACTAATTTCTATTCCTGTACACTGGTACCCATATCAACTAATCTTAATCCACAATATCCATGAATATATCCCTATGGCACACACCTGTCTGTTAATACCAAAATCTGATACCAAGAACCTCTAATATTGCCATGGTTCAATAATGCATCCAAGTTGATACCTCTATCTCTTTAGTACCATACCCTCTGTCAGTTCCCGTTCCTACTACAATTGTTCATGTTAGTCGTTCTTATCACTCAATACATGTCAAGTGCAACACCATACTAAGTACTGCTCTTTCCAATACAACTTTAGATGGACACCCAAGTCAGTCTGCGGTGCCATCTCAATCATGCTCAAGTCATCAGATCCTTACACGTGTATATCACCTATTAATATTCATATTTCTTATCTACCATAAAATTAATCCTCAAAAATAATCATCAAGGTTTAACTTCTCGATCAACTTAAAAATAAATTGCCTACACTTCCTCGAAGTCAGATACTCAACATCGAAATAAAATTTTAATTACTTCTAAAATCTTTATAGCTTGACTATGTTTATTGATTCAAATTTAAATCCTCACTATTTTAACAACATAAAATCTCAACTCCTTAAAATTCTCAAAATCTCATTTCATTTCCACTCTTGAAACGATAAAATTAATCCACAAGTACACATATATAAATGTTCACGGTCTCTAATGCTCAAGGCGCACACTAATACACCAATCTAATTATCATCACTTGAAGTGCTTATTGTTTTGAGCGTCATTCTCGACTAACCCTCGAAATAGAACCATGAGCACTCTTGGTATTATATCAATAGCTTCATTAATGGATCATCTCATCAAGCTCATTATAACTCATGATTACATGTATCTTCTATAACACTCATGTTTCTTTACTCTCATGGGCAAGTATATGGTTCTCATCTCAATTGATCTATATGTATTTTCCTTTAACCTTTTATAGCCTATTAAACTAATCCGTGATACGCCTCACCATTTTCATTACCAATTTCGATATTTCTCCACTCATGATACCTCATTACAACTCTTTATGCATATATCCTTCTTTACTTTTAACATATCTGATATCAATTATCAAATTGAACGTCATGCTCCATTAATTCTTAACACAATTTCTTGATACCTATTTGTTTACATAGATCACTCAATTACACAACCATGATTATCCGGGACGGTATGCTGGCTCTGATACTACTCTTGGAATCATCACTGATACTCTTTTCTCCTTCTATTTATAGTGCCAATACTAACTATAACACTCCTATCATAGAACTATCGCTATAAGGCACTACTCTCTGGGTTAACTCTAGATAAAAGCCTACTGCTCACATGTCCAACTAAGAAACACTTGCAAACTCACAAGTCACACTCAGTCAACTAATACAAGACACAACCAAAATTGCAAGTCACTAATTATCACACTAACAAGGATCCTTAAAGAAATAAGGCTCAAAAGAACTGGGTTAAGGACTGAAGGTATCTTTACTGCTAGTAAAGAAAAGAAGTGATGGAACAAAGTCCTGGAATAACATAAATAGATAAGTCTTGAGATGATACTTTAAGAACCAAATTAAGATACAACCTGATAATCATACACGTCTATCCGAAATCATGACACTCAGAATCCTCGCCACGCTAGTAAGCATAGATGCGATAACGACAGGTTCCGTAACTAAGGTATGCAACTCTATAATCATGTCATCTAGAATCCTCGCCACGCCAACCGGTATGGCTGCGAGAAACTCTAAATCTCATAACTAAAGTATGTACATCCAAGTTAGGTTCCTACGTTCTCGTCACGATAGCTAATATGTCTGCGATAAACTCTAGGTTCCATAACCAAAGTAGACGTTTTACCTTTCTCACTGTCCTCATCAATATATGTCATCAGATGATACCATAAATTCTAGTCCGTAAAATTCATCTCAATATAAAATCAACTCAACAACGATACCAGAAATTAAAGTTAACAACTGGTCAACAAGAATAAACTCAATAATGATACCAAGATTTTAAATTTAATGACTAATCAACAAGAATCAAGTTCAGTAACAACAAGCGAGAGCAGACGAAAACAAGGGGGAAAGGAATTTAAAATTAGAAATTGTAATAAGATTCTCAAGGGTCATCCCAGGAATCTCTCAAGGAATTATGATTGAGTATTCACCCTCGTCCTAGTATCCTACGTCTTAGATCCTGTTGCAGGCACGCAGTAGTATAACAAGGATGCCACACTACTACGATATCGCACAACTCGCGAAGTCTGACCTGCATGGGCCACCACTCAAACGTGTCATGACCCGCACCCGGTTTAGGGGCACGAGTGCGTGGGTACGTCCAGCCTACGTCGCAGCATCGACGGTAGAACGCTGTCTAGGTCAAGTACTATCTATAAAATCTCACGCTAGTATCCAACTCCATAAGGAGACTCGGATAACACTGTAAAAATATTAACAACATACTCAATCACAACTACAGCACGATAGGAATTTGAAGAATAAAGAATACAACACAAGCCTAATAAGAAAATAATCATACCTGCAATCAGTAACTTCCAATCCTCAAGTGTTGGGACCAAGTCTACTAAGGTCACAGTCTGAAAAATATTTTCCAGTCAGGAAGGAGCAAAGTACATCTCTAAATACCAGTTCTTTATTAATAATATAAACTATGTAGCAGTTCTAGATGGAAATATACCAGATGCATGTATAGGTACGAGAAATATACAACAAAAGAAATACTGGAAATACTGTAAGAAAATGTAGGAAGAGAAGCAATATGTCAACGAGCAAGAATCCTATGACTAAGTGTGTGAGTACTAGCTTTAACATGTGATCGGCTTGGGAACTTGATCAGGCTGGTTATATGTGATTAGCTATGAGTCATGAAGGTCAGGCTAACCGTTGGTTAGCTATGATGCATGTAGAGGTCAGGCTAATCACACGTAACAGCTATGAAGCATGGAGATGGTCAGGCCGCACCCGACGTGAGATGTGGGGTGAGCTATGATGCATGGAAAGTTGGGTATGATCACATATCTACACTAAAATACTCCCCACCCCCGACTGGTATAGTAGATCCAATCATGGTACGCTATGGCACGGGATTCCCTAGGAAGGTAGCAAATCTCTCCGGGAATCAGTGTCTGTACATGCACAAGATAACAAGGAAAACAAGTCTTGTACAAGCTACACCATGAATAAGGAATAACATCTCATGACGAGATCCGTGTATACCAATCCATGTAACCAGCGTGTCAAGAGCATGGATATTTACACTAGATACAGTGAACATAGGAGATATCATAAATTAGAAACTAATCAGAGAATGTACTCGCCTTGGGTCCTTAGCTGGTAAAACCAATGTCCTGTCCCAGAGTATCGTCTGGAGGATCCAACAGTCCTAAAAATACATCACAATAACACTTGTATCAGGTGCTACCCTAACACACAGTCTATAAACACTGACCTCAGGGCCATGCCAGGCAGGGCACTAGTCAACTAGGGTCATCTAGTATATTCACCAACTAACATATTGTTAATAATTAAACATATTACATATATATTGTTATTCCAAAGTATATACAAAATAGGTATAACTGTATGTACATAAGTGGAAGTATATATTATTTATGCTTATAAAAAATGTACATAACTCCCCTTATAAGAATATATATATTTATACATTTATATACACTAAATAAAATATACCCATACCCTATATGTACACAAGTATATATATATATATATACATATATATACCAAGATATATTTTTATTAACATATACCTATACAAGATATATATACACATATATATTTTTACCAAAATAATAATTATACTATATACATGTAATATACCAAAATATGTCTTACAAGTACATATATATCAATACAGTTTTTATATATATACTATATATATATATACCAAAAATATGTTTATACATGTATATATATAGGTACACATATTTATACCAAAATACGGTTATATATACATATATACCAATTTACATTTATTTATATTTAAATACTGAAACATACATTAATACATATTATACCAATATGTATCTATACTAAATACCTACATATATATGGTTGTACGTATACCAAATATGCATACTAATTAAATCATACTTATACATGTATTTTACAGGGAATGGGAAGAGGGAAGCTTACTGCGGGGTTGGCCGGAGTCTCGCCGGAGTTGAACAGCAGGGAAGGAGCAGCCGAGGTTGGCCGGAGTGCCGAGGGAAGGGTGGCCGGATGCTCGGGTCGGAGATGCGATGGATGGATGGATGAAGTTGATGGTGGTGGTGGTGTTTGGATGATGGAGGAGCCGGACTGGAGGAGGCCAGCGGGATGAATGGAAGAGCAGCGGTGCAGTTGGCCGCCGGAGAGTCGATGGGAAGGTCGGGGAGCAGCTCGTCGTACCGCAGCAGGAGGCCGCAAAGTGTTGTTCTTTTACCCAATTCATAATTGCTCTTGTTTCAGGTTGTCGCATGTCCTCCACATCATTAACAGGATAAAATTGGTCAGGAAAATCTCGATTTAGGTCCACATTGTTTGCATTCCCACGCCAAAGAATCCTTCATATAATTGCTGCATAGCCAATTTGCAAGAAGCTTAAGCAGTTCTCGACCCACGGGCTCATCACCATGCATATTTCCAATGAATTTAAATGCAGGTTCAGCTTCTTCCTTGCCAGGCTTGTCAGAAATTTCAATCACCAACAGTGGGGATCCTTTTTCACTCTTCCCAATGCTATAGATCCTGGCAATATTTGCACATCGGCACCCACGACAAAGCAAGAGGTCGGCCTCCCTCCCTCCCTCCATGGCCGCCACAGCGGAGTTGGTAGTGCCGAGGTCGATGCCGACGACCTCTCGTTACGACGCGGATGGGCGCAGCTGACCCTATGAACGAACGCGGTAACCGGCAGGTTAGTCGGACCTACACAGGATAGTTCGACGGTTCCGAGGCTGCAACGCTGGTTACATAGGATGTCGGAAGGAGATGGGGAAGCAGTGGGCGGAGCTCGGCGAGCCGCGCCGGAGAGGAGATGATGCAGGGAGGAGCATGGAGAGGGAGATGCATCGATGGATGGCCGGACTGTGCAGCAGCGGCGGCAGCGGCCGGAGCAGCAGCAGGCGGCGGCGGCAGCAGCAGGCGGCGGCAAGTCGTTGGCCGCCGGAGGTGGCCGGGTGGCCGGAGTACAGTAGATGGGTGGTGATGGTTTCCCTCCCTCTTCTTTCCTATTTAAATTTAAAAGAGAAGAAGGAGAAGAAAGGAAGAAGGAAGAAGAAGAAGAGAAAATAATGGAATGGAGAAATGAGAAATGGAGGAGGCTGCGGGTCAAGGCTTGTGGGGGATTCCCTAGATTGAATTTTTTTTCTTTCTTTTGGGATTAGGGCTTTGATAGGACATGACATAAATATGGAGAGAGGGTGTTGATGGAGGGTGGTGATGTACCCACTTTAATTGAGTGGCCAGGATTTGATATGGAGAAAATTGTTTTCATGTAAGGTAGAGTGGGAAAAGTGCAATTTGGTCCACAAATAAATAACCCTTCCATTTGGTCTTGGCCAATGGGGTGATGACTCCTACAATTGAATAATTGTAACTTAGCCCCTTAAATTCGGGAAATTGCACAAACACATAAAATGACACAAAATTTGTGGAAAAGAATGTGTTTAGTAATTTTTATGGTGAGAGGGTATTGTGCGTTTAGGCACGGGTTTAATTAATCGGGTATTAGAATTAAATTAGAATTTATAAAATCAGTCAAAATGTTATCCTCAATTTAATTAGAAAAATGCAAGCTGTGTTCAAAAATTAATTAGGAGTACATGGGGCCAAAATCAGGTCAGGTCATCAATACCAATAATGAAGAAGACTCAGAACAGAATATTACCCTAATTTGGGCCGCACAAAAAATAGGTCAAGATTGCCTCCAATTTTTGATTGGAACGCACAACGATACAAAAATAGGAATTTAAAAAATAACGTCCGCGATGATTTTTGTGCGGCCATAAATAATGTACAGAGAGCATAATTATGAGTTGCAAAAATAGCAGAATGGAAGGCGGGCATGTCTAGGGCAAAATTGTGAAATTTGTTGGAAGACAAAAGTCAGGGTACTGCTCCAAATATCGCAGCAAAGGCAAAGCGAAATAATTAAATAAATTACGGTAATTTATTACAATCTCGAATAAATAAATTATAATT
Organism: Iris macrosiphon; assembly: GCA_036927795.1. Lineage (NCBI taxonomy): Eukaryota > Viridiplantae > Streptophyta > Magnoliopsida > Asparagales > Iridaceae > Iris > Iris macrosiphon. Next base: position 113,886,836 of record JAYESA010000006.1, read on the forward strand.
AAAACAATTAATTACATAATTCCACAATTTGGACAGGTTTTCATCTACTGGGCTTCTAGGTCAAGTCTGCTAGCTCAAAACAATTGAACACCGTATATAATTATTTTTAATTACACATCTCACATAACTATTTAAACTAATTATACTATCATGCAAATTATTTAATTATAACTACCATAATATTAAATATTATGAAAAGTCGAAAATACCCCTGTTTTTAGAATGTGGTAGTGACAGCCGAATTGAAAGAACTGAAGTCACAAATACAATAGTTACTAGATTATGGCTACATTCTTCCTAGTATTTTACCTTAGGGAGCTCCAGTGCTGTTTGTGAAGAAGAAAGATGGCACAATGCATCTTTGCATAGATTATCGAGAATTAAACAAAATGACAGTCCGTAACAAGTATCTGTTGCCAAGAATTGATGATCTGTTTGACCAACTTCAGGGGGCAACAAAATTTTCAAAGATTGATCTTCGTTCGGTGTATCACCAGTTGATGATCAAACCAGAGGATATTCCAAAGTCGGCTTTTCATCCAAGATATAGACACTACAAGTTTTTGGTTATGCCTTTTGGTTTGACCAATTCTCCAACGACTATCATGTATATAATGAATCGAGTATTCTGACCCTTCTTAGACAAGTTCATCGTCGTGCTCATAGATGATATATTAATCTACTCGACAGATAGAGAAACTCACGTTGAACATTTAAGGACCATATTGCAGACACTTCGTGAACATCAGTTATATACAAAATTAAGCAAGTACGAGTTCTGGATGAGCAATGTGGCTTTTCTTGGGCATGTTATTTCAGCAGATGGTGTATCAGTTGACCCAAAAAAATAAAGGCAGTGGTGGACTGGAAATAACCTACATCGGCTAGTGAGATTAGAAGTTTCCTCGGCTTGGTTGGCTACTATCGGAGATTCGTAAAGAACTTCGAGAAGATTGCGTCGCCTCTGACTACCCTCACCCAAAAGGGAGTAGTATTCAAATAGACAGATGACTGTGAAAGAAGTTTCCAGGAACTGAAGCAGCGACTCATCTCGGCTCCAATTCTTACTCTTCCAGATGGACCTGAGGGATTTCAGATATACAGTGATGCATCTCGGCTCGGATTATGATATGTTCTTACGCAGCATAGGAAAGTAATTATGTATGCCTCAAGACAGCTGAAACAACATAACAATAATTATCTAACGCATGATTTGGAACTTGCTGCAATTATATTCGTGTTAAAATTATGGCAACACTATCTCTATGGATTGTCCTGCAAGATCTTCACGGATCACAAAAGCCTTAAGTACATATTAATGCAAAAGGAATTATACTTGACGCAACGATGATGGCTGGAATTGATAAAGGATTATGACTTGACGATTGCTTATACACCGGAAAAAGCAAATATTGTGGCAGATGCATTATGTCAAAAATTCTTTGAATCATTATCATTGTCAAGCAGGTTACTTCAAGAGTTGGAAGAAATGGGCATCGAATACAAAGTCCGTACACAGGGAGCGCAGCTAGCTCAATTGCAGTTAGAACCAAACTTTCTTGAAAAAATCAAATTCTTGCAAGAGGATGACCAACCTGCAGAAGATACGCGAGCTAATTTTAGCAGGAAAGAAAATCGATTTCGTGGAACGCGAGAATAGAACGTTATGGCTTAAGGGCAGATTATGTGTACCTAAGGATGATGAACTCAGAAAGGAGATACTGACTGAGGCTCATTATGCTAAGTACACCTTGCATCCAGAAAGTACCAAAATGTACAAGGATCTGTGCACAATATTTTGGTGGAACGTCATGAAGAAAGATGTGGCATTGTTCGTGTCACGATTTCTGGATTGTCAATGTGTGAAGGCAGAGCACCAGCAACCTAGTAGAGAATTGTAGAACCTCACCATTCTGGAATAGAAGTGGGAGGACATATCAATGGATTTTATAGTGGGCTGGCTTACCAAGGACGCCAAAGGAAAATGATGCAATTTGGGTCATAGTGGATAGACTGACCAAGTCGGCTTATTTTATAGCAATCAAAAATACATGGAGCACTGACCGTTTGGCTCAAATTTACTTAGATCAGATTGTCCGATTATATGGAGTGCCAGTCTCAATTGTGTCGGATAGTGATGGACAGTTCTTGTCTCAATTCTGGAAAAGCCTTCAAATGGCAATGGGCACCAAGTTGCTTTTCAGTTCGACGTACTATCCTCAGACTGATGGACAGAATAAAAGAGTAAACCAAATCCTAGAAGACATGATGTGATTGTGTGTGCTAGATTTGAAGGAAAGTTGGGATACCTATCTATCGCTGGCAGAGTTTGCTTATAACAACAGTTATCAAGCGAGTATTTAGATGGCCCCGTATAAAGTACTACATGGACGCAAGTGTCAATGTCACGACCCGCACCCGATGTAGGGATGCAAGTCGGGAACAAGCCCAGCCTATGCCACAGTATCGGCGGTAGAACGCTGTCTTGGTCAACTATCCTATCTAATTATCTCACCAAATGCATAATCCTCCAATAATATCTCAACTCCAAGAAGAGAGTAATCAAGGCAATTTAACACAATACTCAATCACATTTCTATGGCACGAGAAGATATCATAGAAGTCTAACATAACTATGCAGTTAATATAACAACAACAAATAAAAATAATATCCAAACAAAAATATATGCCGGAAACAAATCCGGTACAAAAATGCTAAAGGGAAACTAACTATGCTAACTAGTGAATCCGGCTAAATCTCCCGATGGTCACTCCAGAACTAGTGGGTCCAAGTCTGCACCATCTATAGGCTGAGATCCGTAGTATATCGGACACCAATCTCTCGGATCCTCTGAAAATTATTTTCCAGTCAGGAATGGAGCGAAGTACAACCCAATAGCAGTTCCAATTAATTGACAAAAACTATAAAGCAGTAAAATAGAAGATGCTATCTACGATAAGGATATAACGAATAATCAAGAATAATGAGAGAATAGGCAATACTAGCAACATAAATAATCAATACGGATAAGAATAAAGCAATGAACTATAATGTCAGAATAGAACAAGGTAATCAATGAACTGAATAATAGAATCTACAATAACTATGTGATTTGAGATACTAACTAAATATGTGATCGACTTGGGAGATTCAATGATTACACTAAGGAGCTAACTCAACCATACATGAATTACATGGTTAGTTAGTAGCCAATGATTACACTACTAGCCGATAGTTTCTTGATCACATATTTAATTGGTATTTTCCCCGCCCCGACTGATATGATGGATCAAATCATGACACGTCGCTAGCCAATTTATCCAATGTTTAATCTACAATATTAAATGTTATCCAATACCAACAAGGACAGTATCCGATACTATCTCCATAATCAAGGTAACATTCCATGACTGACGATTCAGTAACAATACCAATCCGTCTACCATCGTGTCAAGAATCATAAGTAATATTTCTAAATACTTGAATTATAGTGGTAATCAAATAATGGAAACTATCAAAGAATGTACTCGCCTGTGGTCCAAAGCAAATAATAAAAAAATAATATCCAAACTGGTGTCACAGACCTATATATGAAATATTGCATTAATACAAGTTTTTGGGAAGAGAAATAAAGTAAACTAGTCAACTTTCTAGGTCATAAAGTTATTTCTAAGTCAAAAGTCAAACTAGGTCAACTCTAAGTCAACTATGGTCAACTATAGTCAAATTATGGCCAACTACCTATTTCTAGGTTGCATGAGTCTAACTCAAAGATATTGGGCTCACACACTATGAATCTAGGCCATACAAACTATATCGATACTAAGATACCGTATCTCACGATATGCAAATAAGGGATAAATATAACACATATGTACATATCAAACAATATTATATATATATAATCCTAATTACAAATGCTAAATGGATACCTTGGTTTCGAACCAACTTGGTATCGTAATACTAAACATTTATCTTGATATCCAAACCCAATACCTTGATTATCCTCCAATACCTTGATACTTATCCTGGCATCTCAAGATAAATTCAAAACCTTGTTTATACTAACTACCCAACAATAATTATAAACTACTATGCATTTAATATTTATATAATACTATATACCTTATTTTAGTCACCTTAATACCAACCTATAATTAGTTTACAACTATCCCATTACTTATGCCAATAGCTACTACTCATACCTTGGTATATCTTGATACTTACCTTGGTATCTCAAGGTAATTGCCAAAATCTCATATATATACTAACTACCCATCAATAATTACATATATCAATCCAATATAACTCTAGTATGTACTAATAGAATAATACTAACTACCAACTATACAGTAACTATTAATACATATATACGTACATACATACCTACAAATATATAATATATAAAAGATACTCATAACAATTGATAACTAAAATATACTAACTATTCTAATAAATTTATATGCTACAACTAAATATATACATATATAGTATACTATAATACAAATAGTAATTAGGAATATATTTATATATATATTAATTACCATATATATATACATATACATATATATCTATATAAATATATTAATATCTAATATATTAAAAACTGTCAAACTGTCGCTAAATACCCTGTCCACTGTCGCAGAAAGCTGCTGTGTATATAGATACACTACAGTTTTTATGACAGTTTCTTGCACTGTCAATAAAAACTGTCGCTGAAACTTCTGATACTTTGCTGATACACTATTGTTTCAGCGACAGTTTTCTACAACTGTCGCTGACTGCTGTCGCTGAAAAGCTGCTACTGCTGCTGCTATTTGTATTTGTTCCTGCTATTGCGACACTTCTGGCTCGCTGCTGTCGCTGAAAATATATGTATATATATATATATACAATATATATATAAATACATATATATAACCCACCATATATATTTATACAATATATATTTAAATACATATATATAACCAACAATATATATTTATACAATATATATTTAAATACATATATATAGCCCACAATATATATTTATACAATATATATTTAAATACATATATATAACCCACAATATATATATTTATACAATATATATATTTAAATACATATATATAACCCATAATATATATTTATACAATATACATATAAAACTATATATAACTATATATACACTTATACATAGTAAATTGTATAAAATATCACATAGTAACATACACACACATACATATTAATATGTATATATAACTATACATATATGTATACATATATATAATCATACAATAATATAAATACATAATATATAATATAACTATATATATAACCACATATAAATATATCTACTATATTATATATACATATGCTACCACTTATAAATATATATCTACATGTAAAGAAATAGCTACATAATAAATATACACATATAATATATACATAGATACATAGATCTAAGGCACAAAACTATATAAATATATATACGTAATATTATATATATATATATATATATATATATATATATATATATATATATATATATATATATATATATATATAATTACACTTCTCCATGAAATAAGAACACAAAAAATTAGATCTACAATTAAATTGTACCCACATTGACCGTATCACCGTGTATCCCACTAGATCTAGGATACGCATGCGACACGAGTCCACCACACATCCAAACGTACCTCGAAGGACATGAACAAGTCACATATATTATTTATGAATAATACGAAGAGTCAAAAATAAATCTACGTGTCCGTGTCAAAATGTGACATGCTCAAAGTCCCGTATCGGAGGGAAAACCCCTAAATCAACACGTATCACCAAATTAATGGGATACGACCTACACGTACCCAATTGTGGATACGACACTAGCCCCAAACATACAAGCACATGCCAAATTGATCTATAGGACCAAATGACACACATAACAAATGTTAATCTCGGAATTCCGCCAAAATTGACACAAAAAGTACCATAACATTCTCAATAGGCCTCCTATGAACACAAAACCAAATCCTATGGGTAGCCTATGCATATGGGTTGATTTCCATGGTTAAATCTCATATTTAGAACCTAAATTAAGGGGAAAAACTAAATTGTACCTATTGGGAGATAGATTCCCAATGAAACCTCCAAAATTGGTGAAATTGGCCTCCAACCTGTAGATCCTTGCTCCTCTTTGTAGATCATTGCTTTCTCCTTCTAGATCCTTGCTTTTCTAGTCTCCAATGATGATTTGGGAAGAAATTGGGTAGAAATTTGGTAGAGATTTGTTGGAAGTTGATTGAGGAAAATTTTAGATCTAGATTTGGAATGAAAAATAAAAAGAGAGAAAGTTTTTATCTCCTTTATATAGGCCTCACTTGTCCCCTCCCTCAAGCTACTATGTAAAGTCTAAAATACCCCTTGGGGCTTCTCATGAAGAAATTAATTAAGAAAAGAAGCTTCTAGTCCAATGGTTTAATTAATTTAATCATCCTCCTAATTAATGGGCTTTCTAGTTGGGCTCAATTCTAACAATTAATACATGTTGGTCCATGAGTCTAAACTAAACTAGTTAGCTCTACTAACACAAGTCCAAAAAAAATCTAACATGCTAATAATAAATAAATAATACAATAAATAAATATTTAACATGCACAATATTTAATTAATTATGAAATGACCAAAATATCCTTTTCTAGAAAATACGGTAGTGACAAGTCTATCCCCTTTAAAATAATTTCGTCCTCGAAATTTAAGGGTGATCGTACTCCTTCTAGGTCAAACCCCCAGCAATCATAGTCTAATAAGGTCTTATCTCACCAAGAACAGTCCTATACAAAGAATAACATGCATGGACATGGTCTCCACCTATCTTATTACTGTTGTCTCTGTCAAGGTATTCTATAGCTACACTAACCATATAACACAAGCATCCAAAAGGTACTAAAGAAGCAATCAATCAAAATAGATGAAAGGAACAGAAAGAAAGAACAGGCTCTCTAACCCATCACCTGTAGTATTAGTCTCCTCTACCGTCATCGCAAATGTTCCGCCCTGCCGAGGTAGCTCCATCTGCGGGTGATGAGCAATCTGTGGTGCTACAGGTCGCCTAACTCTACCTCTCTACCCTCGATCTATATCCTGGCCTGGACGTTGAAGTGTCTAGAGACAATCCTTCACCATATGCTCCGTTGATCCATAATATAAGCATGCTCCAAGTCTCTTCTGGCATATCTCTCATGTGTGCCCAGTCTTCTTGCAATAGGTGTATTGAGGAGCCTGTTGCACCTGTCTCTGAGGCTGATGTGGTATTTGTTGTACTAGAGCTTGTACTGGAGCAACAATAGGTTCTGGCATCTGATATTGCTGCTGATAGGCTCCGAATTATACTGGAAACTGCTGTTGCTGGAACTGCGACCTCTTTATCGGTCTCGCACTGCTACTGTCACCCCCAAACATATCATGGTCCCTCTTCGGCTTCAAGTTCCACTCCCGCTCGACCTTGCGTGCCTCCGAAAGTATCTCAGAATACGTCTCGTAGAAAGACGGAATGAGAATCTTCACTTCCCAATTCAGACCCTTGCGGAAACGGATAGCCCGAACTTCTGGCTCTCTCACTAAGTACTCCGCAAATCGGCTCAGCCTTCCGAACTCTGCGACATACTCCTCTACAGACATGCTCCCTTGTGTAAGGCTCTCAAATTGCCTTCCTAATTCTAATATGTCCGTCCGAGTAAAGAACTTCTTCTTAAAAAGATCCTTGAATATCTCCCAAGACTGCCCGATATCAGTAAGAATTGGCTCATTTCTGAACCAAGTGTGGGCAACGTCGAACAGTTGAAGTCCTACCGTCTCAACCTTCAGATCCTCTGCAAGACGGGACAACTTCATGAGTCGCTCGATATCTTCAAGCCAATCGTCAGCATAGACTATACCTTCTGTACCCTTAAAAACTCGAGGCTCAAGCTTCTTAAAATTTTAAAAGTTGCCTGGCTTGATCTGAATATCCTGTGGCTGTGGAGGAGCCTCTCTCTGAACTGCTGCTATAGCTACCTGATGGGCATTTTCCATACTCTGCTGCATCATATCTGACTGCCTGTGCTGGACTTCTATCTGTGCCCTCTGTAATTCTATCATCTCTCTAAACAGTGCAACCATCGGTACGGTATCTCCTAAAAATGGAGGTGGTGGAAGTCCCTCCGAAGCAACTGGAGTAGTCATCGGAACAGGTGGAGGAGAACCCCCGAAGGCAGTCGAGACTCCTACATGAACTGATGTCGTAGGAGGTACAAACCCTACTGCCTGAGTGGAAGATTGAGAGGTGGAAGACGACGCAAAAACTGCTCCTTCGGCGGCATCCTGAAGATAGACCGAAACAAAAGAGATTAATTCGACACAAGATAAGATATCATCAAGGAAGGACAAAAATATTCAGAAGGAATCAAAAGTAGCGATTCAATTCAGATTGGAATTCCTAGTTGTGATTGAGTATCCCTCTCTCATCCTAGTATCCTATATCCTATATCCTATCGCAGGCTCGTAGTAGTACAACTAAGTCGTCGTACTACCACGATATCGCATAACTTGTGAAGTTTGACCTGCATGGGCCACCACTAAAAATGTGTCACGACCCGCACCCGGTGTAGGGATGCAAGTCGGGAACAACGCCTAGCCTACGCCGCTGCATCGACGGTAGAATGTTGTCTTGGTCAACTATACTATCTAATTATCTCACCAAATGTATAATCCTCCAATAATATCTCAACTCCAAGAAGAGAGTAATCAACACAATTCAACACAATACTCAATCATATTTCTATGGCATGAGAAGATATCACAGAAGTCTAACATAACTATGCAGTTAATAGAAATAATATCCAAACACAAATATATGTCGAAAACAAATCCGGTACAAAAATGCTAAAGGGAAACTAACTATGCTAACTAGTGAATCCGGCTAAATCTCCCGACGGTCACTCCAGAACTAGTGGGTCCAAGTCTGCACCATCTATAGGTTGAGGTCCGTAGTATGTCGGACACCAATCTCTCGGATCCTCTGAAAAATATTTTCCAGTCAGGAATGGAGCGAAGTACAACCAATAGTAGTTCCAATTAATTGACAAAAACTATATAATAGTAAAATAGAAGATGCTATCTACGATGAGGATATAACGAATAATCAAAAATAATGAGATAATAGGCAATACTAACAACAGAATATAATCAATGCGTACAAGAATAAAGTAATGAACTATAAGTCAGAATAGAACAAGGTAATCAATGAACTGAATAATGGAATCTATAATAACTATGTGATTTGAGATACTAACTAAATATGTGATCGGCTTGGGAGATTCAATGATTACACTAAGGAGCTAACTCAACCATACGTGAATTGCATGGTTAGTTAGTAGCCAATGATTACACTACTAGCCGATAGTTTCTTGATCACATATTTAATTGGTATTTCCCCCACCCCGACTGATATGATGGATCGAATCATGACACGTCACTAGCCAATTTATCCAATGTTTAATCTACAATATTCAATGTTATCCAATACCAACAAGGACAATATCCGATACCATCTCCATAATCATGGTAATATCCCATAACTGACGATCCAGTAACAATATCAATCTGTGTACCATTGTGTCAAGAATCATAAGTAACATTTCTAAATACTTAAATTATAGTGGTAATCAAATAATGGAAACTATCAGAGAATGTACTCGCATGTGGTCCAAAGCAAATGATGAAAAAATAATGTCCGAACTGGTGTCACAGACCTATATATGAAATATTGCATTAATACAAGTTTTTGGGAAGAGAAATAAATTAAACTAGTCAACTTTCTAGGTCATAAAGTCATTTCTAAGTTAAAAGTCAAACTAGGTCAACTCTAAGTCAACTATGGTCAACTATAGTCAAATTATGGTCAACTACCTATTTCTAGGTTGTATGAGTCTAACTCAAAGATATTGGCCGCACACACTATGAATCTAGGCCATACAAACTACATCTTAGGATACTAAGATACCGTATCTCAGGATACGCAAACAAGGGATAAATAGAACACATATGTACATATCAAATAATATTATATATATAAAATTCTAATTACAAATGCTAAATGGATATCTTGGTTTTGAACCAACTTGGTATCGTAATACTAAACCTTTATCTTGATATCCAAACCCAATACCTTGATTATCCTCCAATACCTTGATACTTACCTTGGCATCTCATGGTAAATTTAAAACCTTGTTTATACTAACTACCCAACAATAATTATAAACTACTATGCATTTAATATTTATATAATACTATATACCTTATTTTAGTCACCTTAATACCAATCCATAATTAGTTTACAACTATCCTATTACTTATGCCAATACCTACTACTCATACCTTGGTATATCTTGATACTTACCTTGGTATCTCAAGGTAATTGCCAAAATCTGATATATATACTAACTATCCATCAATAATTATATATATCAATCCAATATAACTCTAGTATGTACTAATAGAATAATATTAACTACCAACTACACACTAACTATTAATATATATATACGGACATACATACATACCTACAAATATATAATATATAAAAGATACTCATAACAATTAATAACTAAGATATACTAACTATTCTAATAAATTTATATGCTACAACTAAATATATACATATATAGTATACTATAATATAAATAGCAATTAGGAACATATTTATATATATATTAATTACCATATATATATACATATATATCTATATATATATTAATATCTAATATATTAAAAACTGTCAAACTGTCGCTAAATACCCTGTCCACTATCGCAGAAAGCTGTTGTGTATATAGATACACTGCAGTTTTTGTGACAGTTTCCTGCACTGTCACTAAAAAGTGTTGCTGAAGCTTCTGATACTCTGCTGATACACTGTTGTTTCAGCGACAGTTTCCTGCAACTGTCGCTGACTGCTGTCGCTGAAAAGCTGCTACCGCTGCTGCTATTTGTATTTGTTGCTACTGTTGCGACGCTTTTGGCTCGCTGCTGTCACTGAAAATATTTGTATATATATACAATATATATATATAAATACATATATATAACCCACCATATATATTTATACAATATATATTTAAATACATATATATAACCCACAATATATATTTATATAATATATATTTAAATACATATATATATATAACCCACAATATATATTTATACAATATATATTTAAATACATATATATAACCCATAATATATATTTATATAATATATATTTAAATACATATATATAACCCACAATATATATTTATACAATATATATTTAAATACATATATATATAACCCATAATATATATATTTATACAATATATATTTAAATACATATATATAATCGAGAATATATATTTATACAATATACATATAAAACTATATATAACTATACATACACTTATACATAGTAAATTATATAAAATACCATATAGTAACATACACATACATACATATTAATATGTATATATAACTATACATATATGTATACATACATATATAATCATACAATAATATAAATACATAATATATAATATAACTATATATATATAACCATATATAAATATATCTACAATATTATATACACATATGCTACCACTTATAAATATATATCTACATGTAAAAAAATAGCTACATAATAAATATACACATATAATATATACATAGATACATAGACCTAAGGCACAACACTACATAAATATTGTAGAAGCATAAAAAATACGCTGGAGAATTATACGCGTAAAACCGCCAACATACATGAAGCGCGTGTAAAACAGAGCTTCAGCGCTGTGTGGCATAAAATATAACTTCAGAGATGCCCGCGTAAAGCGGCACTTCAAGGATGTTTTGGCGTAAAAGGTTGCTACATCTCCCTCCGGCGTAAAATATGTCTGCTTTTAATGCAACGTAAAGTTGTACGAGGAACTCTTCATATTCCTCAAATGAACCTGTCAGACAAAACAGTGAACCTGACTCCTGACAAAGAGTACTGCACGACGATCGAGAGGACGACTGTAATGATGATTCTGTACAGAGGCCCAGATTGTCGTTTAGTGACATATCCTTGATACAAGTCATTTTTACGCATTCAAGGAATACGCTGCCTATTCTACACAGGCAGAGATTAGTTTTTACGCTCAAGATGAGACAAAATTAGATGCCACGTCAAAAGCTGTTCTTCGTACAGAACTCGAGGCATATCTCTGCAGTTAATGCACGAGATGGGGGCAGATCTTTGCATTTAATGTACGAGATTTTGTTCTATTTTTTTACTGGAATAGCTAAAACAATGACTAATACGCTCACATCACCATCCTTGTGTTTTACGCCAACCAGGCTATTTTTAACTATAGGAGTATGCCGTATGCTATCTCCTCGAAATATGCCAACTCAGGCTATATTTGCAAAGGTACGTGATAAGGCTATTTAGCCCAGAATACGCTCAAGACCTCAATCGTGATGGATAATCGGCTATTTTTATGCTGGTTATCTATTATTCATGCATCATCAAGTTTTACGCAGAATTTGGCTTTTACGCCAACAAGACAGCTATTTGGTTTTTACGCCAACAAGATAGTTATTTGGCTATTACGCCAACAAGAAAGTTATTTGGCTTTTGTGCCAACCATCTTTTACGCGAGGGGCAGTTACCTACGTGGCTTGCATGCCGTGATCTTCGAGAAGCATTTATACGCGTTATCTCATAATGGGGCACGCGTCACACGCGGATTCAGGAGGTCATTTAGACGTGGGTAGCAGTTATTGTAACCGCCGCGTAAAGAGTGCCACTCTCTTCACAGTTTGGCTTCTACGCCGACTGGACAGTTACTGTGACTGAGCTCTATAAATAGCGACTTCCGGTCACAGGAGAAAAGGGGGGGAAAAGGAAGAGACCAAGATCAGAGATCGAATAAAAAGAGAGAGAGAGCATAAAACAGAGAGTGTTGGTTGACAGTTTAATCCTACTCAAAATCTTTGAAGCTTCTTCTTCTTCTACAGCACTTCTTCGTCATCATGTGGTCCAAGAGACAAAGTGATCGACCACAGATCAGACTCCTATAACAATATTTTCCCAGAATTATTTTTTATTGTACTTAACATCCTCGTATAGGATTAATTGTACTATTTTTTCTTGTTTGTAAACAAAAAAAGGGTTTCGTATAAACCTAGTTTCATTCTTCTGTTTATCATCAAACACAAGATGGCGACTCTACTAAAAACTTCGTCTCCCATCGATGACATGGCAGACAAAATTTCTGACAAAACTTTAACGCCAATTCGGAAATTTCAAACGCGCCATGCGCATAAAAATATATCTCCCGTCTATAAGGAGGCAGATGGACCCTTGGATCATATCAAGGGAAAACGAGTGGCAAATCTCCCAACCTCTAGAGTTGTACGCCACCAAGAGAAGAAGTTGCCCACTCTTCAGATTACGCGTGACGCTGGAGGCCATTTGAGGACTCCCCCTATTTTACGCGAACCTGTGCAAAGCTCCAAATTACGCCAGGATAAGCCCATCCGCGTCAAGAAGACCGGCTTCATGGGAAAATACACTCCTCGAACAGATATTGGATCATATGCTACTCACATGGCTGAACTGCTCTACTCATATAGCAGAGAAAGGGTTCTGATTCCTAATCTCCACAGGCCTACTGATATAAAACAGCAGAATAAGCCTTCTTCTTCTTCTTCTTCTGTTAATCCTCCTGATTCGCGTGATTTTTTGATCCAGAAATGCGAAGACAGGGGTCAAACTCAAGATTTAGCGCCCCCAACTTCCAAGCGTGGGAAGATCATATGGGAAGATGCGTCAACATCTAATGTCGTCATGACATATAGGCCACATAAAGAATCTGTCTTTATTGTTCCACCTACTCGCAACAATCAGCATCAAATAATCTTCGGTCGAATACGAAATAGACCGATGGTACAAGAAGAATCTCGCGAGTCTGATGTTAGGAGAATGCAAATCCACAGATATAGCCCACAAGCTTTAAGGATTATGCAAAACATGGGTTATGATTTGAAGTTGAAGCGAGGCCTCAACTATGGAAAAGGTAGATGGATACCGTTGCATGATGATCTTTACTGTCAACGAAATCGTTATGGGTTAGGGTTTACCACATCCCTTGCAAACTCCAAACCTCCAGAGTCTGATCCTAAAATACCAGAGGCAGGTCCTTCTAAATCAACTTCTGTGGACAAAGCCAAACAAAAAGAAAAAGAAGAAGAAGAATCAGACAACGATATGTCTGGGGGTAGTCTCCCCCGACAAAACAGAACGACATCCAAAGCTTGGGGTAGAATTTCCTCTGAGTCTAAAGATGATGCAACTATGACCATCTTCCTTGAAGATCGTACGACTCAGGTATCGGGAGCCCGAAAGCCAAAAGGGACTTTCTTCTTCAATGAGGATGACATCATTGAAATCTTTAATATATTGATGAAGAAAAACAAGCTTCGGCTACCCAACATCACATACCCTAAAAGGACTGGCAAGGTCGATGACCCAGAATATTGTCTCTTGCATCGGTACATTCATCACCCCACGAAGGCATGCTATGTACTGAAAAGGAGAATCCATGAGTTGATCGACGCCAAAGTCATCACTTTGCATTTATAAAAGAGTTGATGGTCACTACAAATTGATCTCACTCCAACGTGGCAATTTTCTCCCTCAAGAGGTACCGGATGATGAGTCCCTAAAGTTTTCCCAGCAGATTCTTCAGGTCTATCCCCACTTAGTAAATTACGCCACAGGGAATTTTTCAGACATGGGTTCACGTCCATATTACCTCTGAACTGTTGTCCAAATATTTTTTTATTTCCCCAGCTGAATTTGTCATGTCCAAGTGACCTCTGAGCAAACCTCCCAGTTTGTGTTTATAGATCAGTTCACATCCATACTACCTCTGAACTACGTCTTTCTACTTTCTCTAGCAGAGTAAATCTATCACCACAAAAAATGGTCATTCCCATATTACCTCTGCCCTGTTTTTCTTTATCTCTACTGAGTCATATCTTACCACGTCCATATTACCTCTGAGTAAGATATTTTCAAAACTTTTTCATGTCCACATTACCTCTGAGTGAAGTTCTTCTCTTCAACTTCCTACTATCACGTTCGCATAACCCCTGATAGTGCAAGTCGTTTCAGCTTATTATCTGTACTTAAGGTACGCCATGGGTAATAAGTCCATAACCCGGATGTACAAATTGACTCTTGGTTTTTTATCCCCAGCAAGTGCCTATATACAACATTTTATCCTTCGTTACAAATTCTTGTAAAGAGCCATCATCCGTATCCGAAAATCCTGGGTACGCAATGGATGATGGATCCTCAAATTCGCCCCATTGGAGCAATCCTTAGGTCTACTCACACATTCGCACAATGACTATTCAAACCAGTCTTATTTTACACTAGCCATGTTCATATTACCTCTAAGCTATCGTCCCATCAATCTCCCCAGCGGAAAGATCCTGTGTCTATCTTCATGTTTGGATAGACCACACTCAACGAATCACTCCTCAATAAGTTTTTCGAATATCAGTTCACGTCCATATTACCTCTGAACTGCTGTCATAATATTTCTCTCAGGCTGAGTTTGTCATGTTCATATTACCTCTGAAGAAACCTTTCTGGTCCGGCTATTGATTACCATGTACATATTACCTCTGATATCGGTTGGCATCTCAACTTAGCACCAGTACTTAACTCTAAGTACGCCAGTGGTGTTAGGTCTATAAAAACTGCCACGTCCATATTACCTCTGGCAGGGTTTATCCTAAAACTTATTACTTGCACTCCCGTGCACAAGAAGTAATAGGTCCACAAAAAATTCCCCTGTGGAATACCCACAATGGAAACGAATTGTTCATGTCCATATTACCTCTGAACTATCCTCATTTTTCCCAGCAAAGAGAAAGTCAGTTTATGTTCATTTTACCTCTGGACTATGTCTCTCCACTATCCCCATAGAGTCATATTTTACCGCGACTATATTATCTCTGGCAGGACTTGTCTCAAACCCATTACTTGCACTCTCGTGCGCAAAAAGTAATGGGTCCACAAAAATCTCCCAGCAGAATGTCTTTACTAGCCACAAAACCAATCACGTCCATACTACCTCTAATAGGGCTTGTTTCGAATTTATTATTTGCACTCAACGTGCGCAATAAATAATAGGTCCACCAAAGATTCCCCAGTAGAATGTCCTTAACAAACACCTCTAGTACGATGTCCAAAGTTCGCACAAACAATCATAAAGAAATGGAGGGCCCTTATATAATTGCAAATGGCGCTTACAAATTAGCCAAACCTAATAGAAATTTGGTAATGGCTCCTATCAATGGCAAATTCCTGAAGAAGTACTATACTTGATCTCCTTTGCTTAACGGAGTATGATGAAGATCTTGTTTTGATGACACCACGCACAAAGGTTAGCTAGATTATATTCTATCAGATTCATATGACCTCTTAATGGATATGCTTAACTAATTTGTAAACCTATCATGTTCATATTACCTCTGATAGTATTTAGTATACAAATTTAGTTAGATTATATTCTATCTGGTTCATATTACTTCGGAATAGACTTACATTCAGCAAAACCTTAACGAAAATATGTTATGTTCATGATACCTCTGATATTACTTTCATCTTAGCCTATCATATTCTAAAGTGATGGGTCCATAAAGTCAGAAAATATATCTTTATTATCTCTGAGAAATTACAGGAGAAACAAAAAAGTACATCATTGGGGAGGAACAGTTAAATCCCTGATCTGTCGCACCAAAGCAGCCATCCTCTTATTCCTAGAGTTTAAAATGTCAGTGCGAGCCAGCTCCAGCCTTGCTTCGTCGTTGTTCAAGCGAGATAGTTCGGACAGGGAATTAACAAAACTTGCATGGATGATGTCACGACCCGATACCGTAGAATCGTTGAGGCATCCCCCGAATCTTGACCGCCGTGCGGGCCTGGGGTTGCGCCCGCACAAGGCATTAATGATTTGCATAACAAGCACATATTCAGAGTATGCAGATAAATTGAAACACAGATTTGAAACATGAAAAAGTTTTCTTTATTGATAATGAACATCTATTACAAACTCCTGAACGAGTTAGCTAATTTGCCGCACGGGCTTACAAAGGTGTTGACTCAAAATGAGATAGCAGTCCTGTACATTACATCCCTTTATAAACTTCAAAATGATAAAGACCTCTGGGCTGGAGGACGGCTTTGCCACGAAGCTGTATTGTATATAAAGTTGCAAGCTTCTTCCTTCAAAATGCTTCAAGGGGGCGCGATCAGGATGCATCTACAGCTGGACTGGATTCAGGAAGACGACTTTGGCTCCTCGCTCGGTTCGCCTTGGTGCGGAGAACCTATTTGTCAGCATGTCGAAACATACTGGTGAAGGCGAGCTAACCGAACTATACTAATCAACACATTGTTTTAATAAAGCATGCATATTTTTGTGGGTTTCTAACTTGCCTTAGTTCATTTACAAGTAAGCAGCATATCGAATTTACTGAAATGAACTTGCCACCGTTTGGTGGATTTTACCTATCTATCGGAATAACCTGCACAATATTTACCATGCCTTCCCTGCCACGAAGACATAAGTTAGTTTGCAACAGGTTTAAATATACAAGATGATCACTGATTTGATTGCCATAATGGACACTAGTCTGTGACGAAGACTGTTTGCTACGTGCAAGAATGTGAGGTGCCGCATACCACCCTGTCCAAGTACGTGAGACTAAACGTTAGTTCCGTCCGGAGCCGGAACGGTGCCAGTGCCCCAGCAGCCGCCCGCAGGAACTATACCTTGTGCACAAGTTGTCCGTGATCGCACATTAACAATCATTCGCCCGGAGGCTACGTTATTCGCCCTGAGGCTACGTTATTCGCCCTGAGGCTACGTGAGTACAAAACAAGCAGTATTGCATGATTCATTTATATTCTATCTACGTTCAATTCATGCATTCAGGATATAGCTTTGTACATTCAAACTTGCATTTATGCATATGATAAACATTCCGAACGAACAAGCATGCAAAGATATAACCGTTCACAAGTTTAATTGACAAGCAATACAATTCAAGTCTATTCCCTTTTTATCTTGGTATCTTTTATTATTTCTTGGTATCGTTTGATCGGGGCAAAGGAGAATACAAGATTTTAGGGTGTGAAGCTTGGAAGCAGGGCTAGCTAATCGGGTTGGTAGCCACTCACTTAGATGGTTGGAAGGAAGAAGGAAAGAGGCGCTTCACGACTCCGCTTGCAAGCCGCCTACTGCTCGTTCACCTATATCACGAACAGCTCGATCAATACGTCTTCCACTCTTTCCAATCTCGAAATTGAAGTGCAGTTCAATGAACGAAAACAATAAAACTCATCGAAACATTCAAGAAAAATAAGCAAATCCCAAAATCAACTCAAAGCACGAAAGCAACAAGCGACATCGAAAAACGAGAAAATAAAATATAGCAGCGGAGAGGTCCCTCCTGACTCTGCCGCTAAGTCAATCCCGGGGGCATGGTCCACTGAATATGGGAATCGATTCCGAAGAAACAAATCCATAACGAGGATAAGTTCTTGTTTCAATCTATCCTGATCGAACGATACCGTTTGTGTTTCTTAGCATCGCTCCCCACACCGGGGGAACGGGGTGCTACATCCTACCCAACCAATTTGAAGTTTCATCCTCAAAACTTAGGAACAAGACCTACCATCAGGGAACGCTACATTGAGGATGTTTAGCAGAGTATTTAGGGCAGTCACGAATTCTGTGGTTTGCATCACCACAGATGAAGCATAATCCTTGTTTCAGACGATATTCGTTGGCCAGGTGCCCTGGCTTCTTGCAGAAGTGACATAGCTGCCCTCTTTGCGGACCACCATTGTTGCGGCACTTTGCAGCGGTGTTTTCTTCTTCGTTGCTTTGGCATTTGTGACTGGATGTATACACAGCGCCGGCAGCAACATGAGGATACTGTGGTTCTAGTGATAGGGCGTGATTCATGACTTCACGTATTATCCGATACTGATGAACGACTATGTGCGCATGGATGGCAGGGCGTAGACCACCTTCAAACCTTCTAGCTTGACTCGCTACATCAGGTAAATAGGCCCTAGCAAATTTGGAGAGTCGGTTGAATTCGGCGGAGTACTGTTTAACTGTCATGCTGCCTTGACTCAGTTGTACGAACTCATTCTCCATCCGACGTTGTACTGGAGGGGGTACAAACTTCTCTTCGAACGCGGCACAAAAAGTCATCCACGAGATTGCCACCTCTCCGTGATCAAATTGGAGAGATCGTCGATGCACGTCCCACCAATCGTGTGCGTTGAGGCAGAGCTGTAGTTGCGCGCAGGCGACGCACTTTTCTTCGGGGACCTCTAGCAGAGCGAAGTGATCTTCAAGTTTGGCCAACCAATCTAGAGCTACGATTGCGTTCTCAGTCCCGTTGAATGGGGTATTGCAGACTTTCTTAAAGTGGCCAAAGTCGAAGGCAGTCACGTCCCTCATCCTTGGAATTTGTGACGTCTCTACTTCAAGCGCAGGCTGTTCCACCGGAGTCGTTGCTGTTGCGGCGGAATTGTTGGAAGCCAAAGTTAGAACGATCTATTACAGGGCATCCACCTGCTTCTGTTGGACTGAGAATCGAGCTTCTATATTGTCTTGAAACTTGAGCTGACTCTCCTCCGCTCGCTTCTCGGCCCGTTCATAGCGAGCCTCGCCCCTTTGTTGGTTTGCCTCCAACATCCGCAATATTTGCTGGACGGGATCGATGCTTGGCACGGCTCGCTGGCTCTCTGAACTTCCTGAAGTGCCCGAACTACTTCCTTGGCCTTGTGTTTCGTCCGGTGTTTGCGCTGTGGATTGCGCTGGTGCCATTCCTTCAAAAGAAGGTAAATTACATTAGGATCTTAATGTATTATGGACTTATTGCATGAACATATCTCATTTTGGCCTAGCGAGTTCAAGAGTTTGCACAGGAATTTGATCGTTAAAGGAACTTTTCCAGCACGAGAGTCTAAGGAACTTGAATCTGTGCTCTGATACCATTATGTCACGACCCGATTCCGTAGAATTATTGAGGCGTCCCCCGAATTGTGACCGCCGTGTGGGCCTGGGGTTGCGCCCGCACAAGGCTTTAATGATTTGCATAACAAGCACATATTCAGAGTACGCAAATAAATTGAAACATAGATTTGAAACATGAAAAAGTTCTATTTATTGATAATGAACATCTATTACAAACTCCTGAACGAGTTAGCTAATTTGCCGCACGGGCTTACAAAGGTGTTGACTCAAAATGAGGTAGCAGTCCTGTACATTACATCCCTTTATAAACTTCAAAATGATAAAGACCTCCGGGCTGGAGGACGGCTTTGCTACGAAGTTGTATTGTATATAAAGTTGCAAGCTTCTTCCTTCAAAATGCTTCAAGGTGGCACGATCAGGATGTGCCAACAGCTGGACCAGATTCGGGAAAACGACTTTGGCTCCTCGCTCGGTTCGCCTTGGTGCGGAGAACCTGTTTCAACGAGGGTCAGCATATCGAAATATACTGGTGAAGGCGAGCTAACTGAACTATACCAATCAACATGTTGTTTTAATAAAGCATGCATATTTTTGTGGGTTTCTAACTTGCCTTAGTTCATTTACAAGTAAGCAGCTTATAGAATTTACTAAAATGAACTTGCCACCGTTCGGTAGATTTTACCTGTCCATCTGAATAACCTGCACAATACTTACCATGCCTTTCCTGCCATGAAGACACAAGTTAGTTTGCAACAGGTTTAAATATACAATATGATCACTGGCTTGATTGCCATAATGGACACTAGTCTGTGACGAAGATGGTTTACTACGTGCAAGAACGTGAGGCGCCGCATACCACCCTGTCCAAGTACGTGAGACTAAACGTTAGTTCCGTCCAGAGCCGGAATGGTGCCAGTGCCCCAGCAGCCGCCCGCAAGAACTATACCTTGTGCACAAGTTGTCCGTGATCGCACATTAACAATCATTCGCCCGGAGGCTACGTTATTCGCCCTGAGGCTACGTGAGTACAAGACAAGCAGTATTGCATGATTCATTTACATTGCATCTACGTTCAATTCATGCATTCAGGATATAGCTTTGTACATTCAAACTTGCATTTATGCATATGATAAACATTCCGAACGAACAAGCATGCAAAGATATAACCGTTCACAAGTTTAATTGACAAGCAACATAATTCAAGTTTATTCCCTTTTTATCTTGGTATCTTTTATTATTTTTTGGAATCGTTTGATCGGGGCAAAAGAGAATGCAAGATTTTAGGGTGTGAAGCTTGGAAGCAGGGATAGCTAATCGGGTTGGTAGCCACTCACTTAGATGGTTGGAAGGGAGAAGGAAAGAGGCACTTCACGACTCTGCTCGCAAGCTGCCTACTGCTCGTTCACCTGCATCACGAACAGCTTGATCAATACTTCTTCCACTCTTTCCAATCTCAAAATTGAAGTGCAGTTCAATGAACGAAAATAATGAAACTCATCAAAACCATTCAAGGAAAACAAGCAAATCCCAAAACCAACTCAAAGCACGAAATCAACAAGCGACATCGAAAACTGAGGCAATAGAAGATAGCAGCGGAGAGGTCCCTCCTGACTCTGCCGCTAAGTCGATCCTGGGGGCACGGTCCACTGAATATGGGAATCGATTTCGAAGAAACAAATCCATAACGAGGATGAGTTCTTATTTCAATCTATCCCGATCGAACGATACCGTTTGTGTTTCTTAGCCGCGCTCCCCGCACCGGGGGAACGGGGCGCTACAGATGACACACGCATGTGTCAAGTTCTGCTGAGCTATCTCCACTTAGCCCTTAAATACATCTCGAGCTGTCGATGTCTTGAGAAGCCTCTCCCTTGTCTGAGCAAGTTTAGATTCCAATTCTTGGACCCTCGCTTCATATCCCTCACATTCGGCATGGTACTGAGTTAGCTGAGGAATACTCTCCACCAATACTGCCTGCTCTTTATCCATCTCTTGCTGCTGTTCCTGGATGGATTTGTTCAAAGATTCAATCTGCTAAGCAAGTTCTGCAATTAGAGAGTCATACTTAGCTTGAACTAGGTCATCGATGCTGCCTCGGGATAGTTGCAAATATTCGTTAATGGGTTGTTCTAAACCATTAACTATTTGCTCTAGCGCATCAGCTCTTTCAGCGTCATTGAAATTTCTAATCAGCGCTATAGTAAGCTTGGAGGACGTCTTCAGAGCATCAAAGCCTAGGTTCTTCTCCAGCACCATGGATATCAATTCTTTCAAAGTGCGGTAGAATATGCTAGTATATTGTTCAACTAGCGTAGAAAGGATCGAATGTATGCTGGGAGTGGCCGCAATATCGATAAATCTCCTATCCAAAAGGACTTTATATGATATCGCCATAGTCGTTGCTTCAACAGATGGCGTGACAAAAGAAGGGACTCCAACAAAGGTTAAAGTTGATGGCATACTCAATAAAGGAGGCACAGTCGAGATAATGGGCTCATCCTCCTCTGATGTTATTTGAACTGCTACTGGCAGGATGACACCCGAGAATGTTGCGGATGAAAGATCAACAACTTCAAAGCATGCTTCCTCGACGTCGAGCACCGCCATTTCATTAGCTGGATCCGCAACAAATTTAGAAGTTGTGTTAACTCTGCCCTCCCCAGAGATGTCTTCGCCTGAAAAGAAGACAAGAGAAAGTTAATATCAATTTGATGTTAATTTTTGTGAAAGAAGCGTAAAGACAACATTTATCCATGGCCGATGGTATGTATATTGCGTCTGCAGCCTGTATAGCTAAATCATTTCTTAATGATGCTAAACAAGCTGTCATACCTGGAGAAGAGGGTGCACCAACTGACGTTTGAGGATAGTCATCCCAGTCATCATCCAGATCCACTCGAGGTTCATCGGGTAGAATCTCGCTAGAACTACTTACAGACGAATGAGGGGTTATTCCCATTATTTGTCTGGATAATGGTATATTGATTCTTAATATGCTCAGTCTCGAAGGCGATCTCGAAACACTACCAGTAGCGGTAGTAGCGGCAGCGATCGAGAGCAAGGAATCTCCAGCATTGTCAGCCAGAACTTTGGAGGTTCCCTCTCTAAAAGGCGAAGGACCTCTGATCAAAGAATCATCTCCAACAGGGAAAACAACAGGCTCGCTCCTAGAGGACCCCTTGGTGGAGGTCCTTTTAGGACCTCTGACCGTCTTCTTCTTGCGGGAGGAAGGCTCTTTCAGAGTGGAAGCCTTTCGCTTATTGGAGATAATGAGAGGCTCTGCTGGCGGAGCTATTACGCCTCTCGGTATTATCAACAAGAAATTGTCTGCACCGGTAGTGTCTTCACCTTCAACAGAGGAGACGGATAGGATCTCCCCTCTTCTAGTAGACTTATGGGAGGGCATCCTGAAACTTCCATATACATAAAAATTACGATAAAAGGTATCGATGGACGCATAAAATTGCGCGTACGAGTGAAGAATGCGCAACTCCGTGGAGACAGAAGTCGCAAGCACAGCAAAGATTGCACCAGTATAACCCATGATAAAGTACCGCCATCCTCTAGCTCCATCAATAAGTCCATATTTGGACTTGAAGCTGGTGATAGGATTCCCCACGTGCAACTGGTCGTACAAAAATTGCCTGGCGAACCGGCTGGGCAGATAAGGCTCCAAATAGCAGTGGTCCTCACTTCTGTACAGTAGATGGGAAGGTCTAATGCAAACCAACCAGTAAAAGGCTTCAGGAGAAAGAATAGTCTTCCTCTGACCTGCATCCTGAAGTTTTGTCCCTTGTTCATTGATATGTACGGGGGGGACGGTATAGAAGAGCTTCCAACCATGGGCAAAATTTAATGCTCGCCGACAATCTATGACGCTAGTCACATTCCAAAGGAAATTCTTGTAATTCAACAAGAAATTATTTTCTGAACCACTGGCCGATCCGGGAGACATCACTTTGGTGTTGTGAAGGATTAACCATCCCATCAGATATAAGAATGGCAATTCCACTCTGGGAAATCCTGCATGCTGTGATTCATCTGCAAGCAGCCCATCAGTAATGGCCCTCAGGCTAGCTTGTATTCTGCATACCATGGCAGAAAGTAGGCCCAATCTTGCTCCAAACACCAAATGCACTGCGGGCCATATGGTGTTACGATGAATGCGATCCGCAGACGCGATGCCAGGCACTACCCATCGGCGTAGCCAGACAGAGAGAAAGAAAGCCAGTTGAGCTTCCCTTGACAGAGGCTTGCGACAATGCCTCATATAACTAAAGGCTTTGGTTCCTGCAGGATAGCCCCCTATCTCTTCGTTGAGAACATAATCTTGAGCCCCCGCATCTTCAATGAGATCATCGACTGTGTTGGCACTAAGCATGCTCAGAAGGTTCAAGGGTTTATCTCTGCTATCTACAACCTTGTCCGGCTTGGCATTTCTGGCCTGATGGAAGAAGATGTAGGACACCCATTTGTTGATATGGGCTAAATCAGAGGGCTCTTTGTAGAAGGTGGTGCAGGCAAGATAGTGGCTCATCAGCTCCTGGTACACTGCCACTGTCCGAGGGTTTGTATCCCTCAGCTCCCTATTTGTAGGAACGTACTCTTCATTAGGAGTGTCTCCCATTGGCAACTTTGAAATCTCTGCCATCTCATAAAGGGCTAAGCCCAACTCACCTAGTGGAGTGGCAAAAGTCCCAGTAAGAGAGTTGTATCGCTCCATCAAAGCTAAGAACAAGTTGGGGTTGAGAGGCAGCCCAACACTAGTGGCACTCACAGCCGCAAACAAGCAAATACTCTCCAGCTCCATCTGGAAGTGCTTCAGGGCCCAGGCAGTTAAACTAGCCCATCGAAGATTCCCGGGGCTAAGCCATCCACTGGTGCGAGGGTTAACCTTGGGGTACACTCCTCCCTGCCCCATAAAGTCATTGCAAAAAGTTGTTATTTGAACCGGCTGGATCAGTGAAGTGTCTTCACTCGTGACGCTGCCCGGCAGTAATCCTCTGAAAGGCATAACAGGGCTTGAAGGACTGCTCATAAAGGCTCCTCCGTTCAATACTTTCTTGTATGAGATCTTTCCTGGCCGCCCATGAAGATCTGGAGTCAGAGTCCACATCATCTTCCTAGGATGTGTGGCATAGAAAAATGCCGAGATAGGGTAATCTCTAGGCATCCTTGGCAGATACATGACCGTGCCCTCAGCAGAAAACACCCAATCTTCCTTCTTAGGCTTAGTCTGGGATTGTTTATCGATAACATCCCCGAATAAGAAACCTGGTTTCTTATATTCAGTCCCATCTATGTATGTCAGGGGCTCCCCACTGATCATACTCAGCAACATTCGTTCTCCTTGGGACGCGATCAGAGTTCCCCTTTCTTGAGGATACTCGATTCCAGAGATGGGGAATGTCACATGGGACAAGTCCTCCAGATAGTTGGAATTCAGCATCCCAGTAGCAGAGCCCATTACTTCAGCCAAAGGAGGGATCTTCAGGTCCACTGCAAGAAGCAAGAAAATAAGTCAGTTTTACGCTAGACGCTACACTCTTGCAGCATACGCCAAAGCCTAACAGTCTGAGCTTTTACGCCAGACTGTAAAAACTTGAGTCTTACGCTGGAATCTATTTTTTAGTGCGTAAAACTCAAGGTTGGCAGTATACCCCAAAATCTAACAGTCTGAGTTTTTACGCCAGACTGCCAAAATTTGAGTTTTTAAGTTGGAATTTATATCCAGTGCGTAAAACTCAATATTTGAAGTATACGCCAAATTTTGACAGTCTGAGTTTTTACGCCAGACTGCAAAAATATGGAGTTTTTACGCTGACACATTAGGAATATGGGCGTATTGTTGCGCATACATATACAACGTGCGCGGAAGGTTCTCTATTCCTCTCGAAGTCTTTACCTGTGATGCCCGGAGTACAGCTCGACGGAGGAGCACTTCGTTCAGGTCGGGGCTCGCTCAGCCTAATGGGGGTTGCTCGTGCTCGAGCAGAGGAGCGAGATGAAGAAGCGGCTTTCTTTTCCTTAGCAGTGGAAGCCTATTTTGGTGCCATGGCGAAGGTCAAAATTCTCAGAAAAGAGACAAAGACGAAGAGTTCTCAAAGAGACGAAGGGTTTTGCAAAGACAGATGAAGGATTTTTCTTTCTCAAGACCTTCGGTTATTTATAGAGCTCAGATAACTCTTCGAATCCCTAACCAAATCCAATTTTTAATAGTTGGTTATGATTTGGGACCACGTCAGCCTATCATTGAAAAGAAAGACGGACATTCATGCTGCGTAATGAATCCAAATTTTACGCGCAAAGCAAGGATCCATGGTTTTACGCTCAGGAGCTTTTACGCTCAGAAGCTACAAATCTACGATTTTACGCTCAAAGGCTACAAATCTATGATTTTACGCTCAGAAGCTACAAATCTACGGTTTTACACTCAGAGGCTATAAATCTATGGTTTTATGCTCAGAAGCTTTTACGCTCAGAGGCTACAAATCTATGGTTTTACGCTCAGAAGCTTTTACGCTCAGAGGCTACAAATCTACGGTTTTACGCTCAGAGGCTACAAATCTACGGTTTTACGCTCAGAAGCTACAAATCTATGGTTTTACGCTCTGAAGCTTTTTCTACACTCAGAAGCTACAGATGGCCAATTACAAGGGTTTACGCAGAAAATGCTCCTTTTTGGCTACAAAATATTCCAAGTGCCTGAAACACACAGATGTCAGCATTGAAGATGACTCTTCTTCTTGGGCTATTGGAATTTCATTCGAAGTCTAGCCGGAATCCTTTACATCTAAGTTCAAGTATGGCCTATTCGACGGACATTCCTTGCCCTGCTTCGGGGAATTTTTGGAAAACCATTCTTGAAGATGATATTATGAACAAAAATTCTTAGTATCAGAGAAGTGACAGTTCAAAATTCTATGCGACTCCTCGTCCAAAAATAGCATGAAAGTTGGATCTTCAAGACAACTTAATGCTAAAGAGCTTTTTATGCATCTTCCGTTATGCGTAAAATTCGGGACGTGACCGGATAAGCGTTTACTAGAGTCAGCGTAAAATTACTCAGCCGTGTCGAAGCTGCACATTATCAGCAAATATGGCAAATCAGCAATGCGTAAAAGAAGACAAGTTTACTAATCATGATTACATATGAGGGAAATTCTTTTTTTACAAAGGATTATTCATTAACATTCAAGATCACGATAGGAATCTATTGTGCCAGGTTCTCATTTGATGGAGTTTTTTTTCTTCTTCTACGGCACTTCATCAGCTTCTGCGGCCGATGAACAAGAAAATGGTTAATGGCGGAAGGATACAGAACTGGGCCTATCAAAATTATTCAAGCCCACCATCCATACGCCATGGAGGCCATGCCCTATAATTGTGTTAGAGATTCAGACCCAACACAATACTGGAAGACAGGGCCAAACTGCCTACCTACGTCCAGCTTCATAATAGGAGAAAATACAGCTAGCAAGCTGTGTGGTCCGATGAGACCCTTCCTCTCTCCTGGACGAATCACCATATAAAAATGCTGATTATCCCGAGCAAAAGAATCTATGATATCTTTCCATGATCCATCATTGCAGAGGATATTTGCTCGAAGATGCCTCTTTTTACGGCTCCTTACATGCTGAAAGAGCATGATCTTCTTCTTCCTCAGGTCAGCCCGATGGATCTCAGCGGCCATCTTTTTGGTGAAGAAAGTATGGAAAAACAGGTTCACTCACTCGCCTTTATATAGGCAAAAAAGAACATACCAAATCCCAACAACTTCCTAAATATCTCCAAAAAATCAACCTCGCAAAACGAGTCAAATTTGACCGTTTCATGCTTCATTCAAAGTATTTTAAATTACGAGGAATTTAAAAACTTTGAAGGGGGTCTTGTAGAAGCATAAAAAATATGCTGGGGAATTATACGCGTAAAACCCCTAACATACATGAAGCCCGCGTAAAACAGAGCTTCAGCGCTGTGTGGCATAAAATATGACTTCAGAGATGCCCGCGTAAAGCGGCGCTTCAAGACTGTTTTGGTGTAAAAGGTTGCTACACCTCCCTCCGACGTAAAATATGTCTGCTTTTAATGCAGCATAAAGTTGTACGAGAAACTCTTTGTATTCCTCGAATGAATCTGTCAGACAAAACAGTGAACCTAACTCCTGACAAAGAGTACTACACGACGATCGAGAGGATGGCTATAATGATGATTCTGCATAGAGGCCAGACTGTCGTTTAGTGACATATCCTTGATACAAGTCATTTTTACGCATTCAAGGAATACGCTGCCTATTCTACACAGGCAGAGATGAGTTTTTACGCTCAAGATGAGACAAAATTAGATGCTACGTCAAAAGCTGTTCTTCATACAGAACTTGAGACATATCTCTGCAGTTAATGCACGAGATGGGGGCAGATCTTTTCATTTAATATACGAGATTTTGTTCTATTTTTTGACTGGGAGAGCTAAAACGGTGACTAATACGCTCACATCACCATCCTTGCGTTTTATGCCAACCAGGCTATTTTCAACTATAGGAGTACGCCGTATGCTATCTCCTCGAAATATGCCAACTCAGGCTATATTTAGAAAAGTACGTGATAAGGCTATTTAGCCCAGAATACGCTCAAGACCTAAGTCATGATGGATAATTGGCTATTTTTATGCTGGTTATCTATTATTTATGAGCATCAAGTTTTACGCAGAATTTGGCTTTTACGCCAACAAGACAGCTATTTGGTTTTTACGCCAACAAGACAGCTATTTGGCTTTTACGCCAACAAGACAGCTATTTGGCTTTTACGCCAACAAGACAGTTATTTGGCTTTTGTGCCAACCATCTTTTACGCGAGGGGCAGTTACCTACGTGGCTTGTATGTCATAATCTTCGAGAAGCAGTTATACGTGTTACCTCATAATGGGATACGCGTCACACGCAGATTTAGGAGATTATTTAGACGTGGATAGCAGTTATTGTAACCGTCAAGTAAAGAGCGCCACTCTCTTCACAGTTTGGCTTCTACGCCAACTGGACAGTTACTGTGACTGAGCTCTATAAATAGAGACTTTCGATCACAGGAGAAAAATGGGGGAAAAGGAAGAGACCAAGATCAGAGATCGAATAAAAAGAGAGAGAGAGAGCATAAAACAGAGAGTGTTGGTTGACAGTTTAATCCTACTCGCAATCTTTGTAGCTTCTTCTTCTTCTACAACACTTCTTCGTTATCGTGTGGTCCAAGGGACATAGTGATCGACCGCAGATCAGACTCCTATAGAAATATTTTCTCAGAACCATTTTTTATTGTACTTAACATCCTCGTAT
This sequence comes from Iris macrosiphon, assembly GCA_036927795.1. Taxonomy (NCBI): domain Eukaryota; kingdom Viridiplantae; phylum Streptophyta; class Magnoliopsida; order Asparagales; family Iridaceae; genus Iris; species Iris macrosiphon. The sequence continues at coordinate 113,916,273 of JAYESA010000006.1, forward strand.
GGGATTAATTTACTCTTTTTTCTTGTTTGTAAACAAAGAAAGGGTTTCGTATAAACCTATTTTCATTCTTCTGTTTATCATCAAACACAAATATATATACACAATATATATATATATATATATATATATATATATATATATATATATATATATATATATAATTATACTTCTTCTTGAAATAAGAACACAAAAAATTAGATCTACAATTAAATTATACCCACATGGACCGTATCACCCCGTATCCCACTAGATCTAGGATACGCATGCGACACGAGTCCACCACACATCCAAATGTACCTCGAAGGACACAAATAAGTCATATATATTATTTATGAATAATACAAAAAGTCAAAAATAAATCTACTTATCCGCGTCAAAATGTGACATGCTCAAAGTCCCGTGTCGGAGGAAAAACCCCCAAATCAACACGTATCACCAAATTGATGGGATACGACCTACACGTTCCCAATTATTGACACGACACTAGCCCCAAACATACAATCACATGCCAAATTGATCTATAGGACCAAATGACATACACAACAAATGTCAATCTTGGAATTCCCCTAAAATTGACACAAAAACTACCATAACTTTCTCAATAGGCCTCCTATGAACACAAAACCAAATCTTAAGGGTAGCCTATGCATATGGGTTAATTTTCCATGATTAAATATCAGATTTAGAACCAAAATTAAGGGGAAAAAACTGAATTGTACCTATTAGGAGATGGATTCCCAATGAAACCTCCAAAATTGGTAAAATTGGCCTCCAACTTGTAGATCCTTGCTCCTCTTTGTAGATCCTTGCTTCCTCCTTCTAGATCCTTACTCTTCTAGTCTCCAATAGTGATTTGGGAAGGAATTGGGTAGAAATTTGATATAGATTTGGTGGAAGTTGGTTGAGGGAAATTCTAGATCTAGATTTGGAATGAAAAATAAAGAGAAATTTTTTATCCCCTTTATATAGGCCTCACTTGCCCCCTCCCTCAAGCTACTATGTAAAGTCTAAAATACCCCTTGGGGCCTCTCATAAAGAAATTAATTAAGAAGGGAAGCTTCTAGTCCAATGGTTTAATTAATTTAATCATCCTCCTAATTAATGGGCTTTCTAGTTGGGCTCAATTCTAACAATTAATACATGTTGGTCCATGAGTCTAAACTAAACTAGTTAGGTCCACTAACACAAGTCCAAAAAAATAAATCTAACATGCTAATAATAAATAAATAATACAATAAATAAATATTTAACATGCACAATATTTAATTAATTATGAAATGACCAAAATATCCTTTTCTAGAAAATACGGTAGTGATAGTCAATCACCGATATGTTAGGAGGAAGTTGGTGAACGACTAGTACTCGGACCGAAACTTATTGAACAAGCCATCGAGAAAGTTCGCATGGTTCAGAAAAATCTTTGAGTCGCTCAAAGTAGTCAGAAAAGCTACGTGGATATACATATGCGAACTTTGGAATTCATGAAGGGTGATCTTGTATTCCTAAAGGTGACACCTATGTGAGGTGTGATGTGGTTCGACGTTAAAGGGAAGCTGAGTCAACGGTTTGTCGGACCTTTCGAGATTCCATATAGGGTGGCACCAGTGGCTTTTCGACTTGCACTACCTCTTGCCTTTGAGGAAGTGCACGACGTCTTCCATGTTTTCCAACTAAGGAGATACGTGCATGACCCAAGTCACGTAGTGAACTTCGATCAGCTTGAGCTGAGTGCCGACCTATCCTACTCGTAAGAACCAGTTCAGATTCTAGACATGAAAGAGAAGACCCTACGGAATCGACCAGTGGCTTTGGTCCGTGTGTTATGGCAGAATCATGCAGTCTAGGAATCGACATGAGAGCTTGAGAAAGAGGTGCAGAAGGAGTACCCTTCCTTATTCAATAACCTAGAGGTAGAACCTTTATTTTAAGTTTCGAGGATGAATTTTTTTCTTAGTGGTATATTATGTAGTGCCCTACTCCTAGTGGTATAATATATAAGGCTTGTGGCTCGATTGACTCAGTTAGAATTGAGTATTGGGAAACTTTACGGCATAATCGATCAGGGACAATGAAATAAACATTTCCAATTTAGGGATCGGCTTCTGTTGTAATGAGTCCAATAGTTTTCGTTAGATTTTTTGTTGGCTTTCTTAGATTTTTGATGCTTTGTTTTGATGAATTCGTTTTCGTGATTGGTTTTCGATGATTGATTGTTTAGCCCATTTTTATCGATTTTATGCATTCATTCTAGAGAACTCTGAGAGAAATGGAGACGATAGTCTAACCAACTGTTGGTGCCAATGCAGATAGATGCATGATCGGAGCCTGAGCAAGAAAGCATCATTTTCTCTCAGAATTCTATATTTGGTGAGCGGTTCTGTCCCTTCTTCTCTATCCCTCCATGCCAATAATCAATAATGTTCTCTTGTAACCTTGCTAAGTCCAATGATCGATAAAGCCACTAATGCCACATGTTTTATACCACTATATAAATCAATAGAATTACATTGATCAGAGGAAAGTTTAATTATGTAATATAGGGAAGAATGTAATCATTGTGTTGTGGTTTGGTGCCATGACTTAGCGGTAAATTGGAGTCTACGGACTACGAATTGAATCAAATAAATAAGTATGTTGAATTGAGGATGGGGAAATTTACATTGCTGCTCTAAATGTTTTAATACCTTATACTGCTATTTATGCTTTTCATATAGTCGTAGATGCATTATATGGTCATGGACAACTTGTGCATAAGATAGTAAATTTTCTCGAACAGAACATGGGACACTGGGGACCGTTTGGCTCGGAAGAAATAGTAGTGCTTTGGTAGCGCCGAGTATAAGCGAGACATTCATTGATGTTTGCTACCTGCTTTGAATGGCACATAGCATGCCCATCGAAGTCCAATAAGGCATGTCCATTATGGTGCTATACCATAAATGACCCAGTGAGAAAGAATTGCATACAAATAATGTTTTATGCAGGGGCGGTAAGAACAATCCTGTAAATTATACAGGAATGGCCATTGGCTGGGGTAAGGATTCCAAATATGCAAAGCTTATATATATATATATATCACTGTATGAACTGTTGTCAATTAAAATATCGCATATATATAATATTGTCTATTAAACTGTTGCCTTAATTAAGAAGTGTTGGTTTAGGTGAGTGGGCCAGTTTTGCTCACTAGTACAAGTTGAGTACTGACCCATATCTCTATGGATAAATCAGGTGACCGAGATACCGAGAGCACTCAAGGGAGATAAAGCTTTCGTTGTAGTTTTTTCAAGCTTCTTCCTATTTAAAAGTATTTCAAGGATTTCTATTTGCTGCTTTTAAGTTTCTAATAAGTAATAAAGGGGCATAATGTATGGGATAAGAACATTATTTTATGTCAGCCTATCTGTCTTTCTTTTATGCAAAGCTATGTAAGCCATTCAAGCATTTCCATTTCGGTGTCAAGAAACTTGTACTTCGTTACAATGAATCAATAAAATAATTATTTTCTTCCTATACAAATGTTTGCTTTATAATCTTCTGCTGTGTTGTGGAACTATTTACAAAAGATTTTGACACGTTATGTACGTTCTTGCCTTGTATAAGTGCAATCCTAGACTTTTATGACATCACGTCCAACAAGGACGAACGATTCTGTGGAAACGAATGCGAGGATGAATCGGTTCTACGGAACCGAAACGTGACATCATGGGGCCCGTAAAATGATGATCCAGTCAATAGTCTCCTAATTGAACCAAACTTGGAATCATAGGACCAGCCTAATGCTGCGATTCCAATGATACAAGTTTTGTTATGATAGAACGAGCATGTACAAAGTAATTAATTTTTTTTAAGAACTCACAATACAAAGACTTTCGACGGATACGGGTCAATTTTGTCGTGCAAAAGCGATCAAATTGAATTCCGTCAAAGCTCACGTGTCAAAAATATTGTACGCGCCTTTTGGTGCAATCGGTAGGTGACATGGTTGTCCGGTATGATGGGACCAACTCTATATTGCAAAAAATTTGGTTTTAAAAACTAATTTTTATCTGATTTTCAAGCTGAAATAACTTGGGATTAAAATCTAAATAAAAAAAAATCTATTTGAAGGGAATTAAACCTGGTTATATAGGCTATATTCTGGAAAAAAAAAATCCTAATTTGATTCACAGGATATGGGCTTCGAAATATAGGTACTTGGGACAATTTTCTGTGTCATTCAGGATTCATATTTTTTTCACGATTTGTAACTCAATTTACGATCAATATAATATGAAATAAAATAAACTATTTAAAGATGATTGAAGAGGGTTATGTTGTCTCGATGGTGAATCGATTCAACATTTGGCAAAATATGGAAGAAGAAACATGCTTTCCAACAGGGGTGATTGGAGTGAATTTTATGCACAGTTTATGATAGATTTTTCGTCAACTTTGAGTCAATTTCTACCTCAATTTAAACAGTTTAAAAAATCTAATTGACAGTGTTTCTAAAGGGTTATGTTGTGAGTCAAACCAAATATACGAATTGAAAAATGGAGGAGCGAGAAGGAAGATATCAAACCCGAAACAAGGGTAGTCTGTCGTGGTTCTACTGCACGCGGGTTTACGGGCAACCGTGTTCAGCGCTGCTCCGACGTCTTTAGGCGGCTTTAGCTGCTGCATGGTCGGGGAGGCTCCCCGGAGGTCGGGGGTCGTCGCCTGTTTGGGAGGAAGCTGTAGGATGGTCGTGTGTTGGAGAAAATTTCATAAATCTAAGAATACCATAGGTTGGGGTATTTAGGAGTTAAGGAAATATTTTAAAACAATTTAGGAAGATTTGTAAGGTGTTTATTAGGAATTAATGCAGAGGTTAATGGGGATTAGATAGTAAATTATTTGAATTTATTTAAAATTCAAATGACAGAAGATTAAAGGAATGTTTGAATCACAAGCGGACAAGGGGTGTTCCAGCGGGTTGGGAGAAAAATAGAATTACGTAAACAATGCTTTGCACTATTCACACAGTAAATAAATTTTTTTTAAACTAAAGAGAGAACTACTATTCATAAAACTAAAAAAATATTATATATGGATATTTTAGAAAATGATCCCATTACAAATATAGAAACTAGTATATAACCAAACTTATTTTAAAAATTAGCAAATGTCCTCATTCATTTTTATACAATATTTAAAAAATTAAGATATATTCCCACTATTTAATCAAAATTTTGATTATTTTACTTATAATGGGGGCATTTGCTATTTTTTTTAAAATAAGTGGTGGTATATGTTTGTTTCTATATTTATAGTGGGAACATTTGCTAAAATATCTCATATATATATATATATATATATATATATATATATATATATAATATTCAGAAAAATTTCTAAAACAAATAGAAATATATTAGCACAATATATAAGTGTATGTGGCTAATTTTAGTTGTATATAAATCATTTGTGAAATTATTTAATTAATAGAGAATGTATTTAAAATTAGCTAACTAAGCAATGGTGCTTATAAATATATAATTAAGATAATAATAATATTAAATAAATAAATAATTTTGGGAGGGGGGTTACATGGCAGAAGCGCATACTTTCCCAGCACATATTCATTATGAGCGTCTCGAGACAACTACATCTATGTGCATGAGGAAAGTGTTTGATATTAGCACACATGCATGACAAAGCTCTTCAACAATGACCATGTGCATCAGCAGAGTGTTCTTGTCTTCACATATCCATGATGATTTCGTCCATGCACAAGACTGTGCATTCGTGCCTGTGATCAAGTACAAATATGCTTGAAGTTCACTATCTTCTTCTCAGTGACAGATGAAAGAAGCTCGAATCATCTCTGTACCTTCAAGAGAGACAACTACATCTATGCGTATGAGGAAAGTGTTTCGTATTAGCACATATGCATGACAAATCTCTTCAGTAATAACCATGTGCATCAGTAGAGTGTTCTTGTCTACACATGTCCATGATGATTTCATCCATGCGCAACATTGTGCATTTGTGTCTGTGATCAAGTACATATAAGCATGAAGTTTACTATCTTCTTCTCAGTGACAGATGAAATAATCTTGAATCATCTCTTCACCTTCAAGAGAGGTAAGGATACAAGTGCCACACCCCGATCTCCCACAGTAATCGGTCGTCCCTGCTAGGCGTGAATCACTGCGTCAGCGCTTCCGCAGGACTATCGTTTCCATCAGGACATTATGTCGTGCGAGCTTAGAGTTGCGCTCGCGCGAGACAAATACCGAAATGGCTGTTGATAACTAGTTCACTAAGTTGATATAGCAGAAACATAGAATAAACACAAGTATGATACACAAACAAGATCTTTATTGAATAATGAATTAGGTTACAAGCGGCGCTAGGCCGAGATTGCAAGTCGCTCAAGCTCTCTCTCAAACAATAAAGGCATGCCAAGCGGCTTACAACTTTGGATAATACATAGGCGATGTTCCAATATTATGTCCTGTATATGTGCTCCAACTCCGGATGCAACACTCCAAGGCTCCAGAGCAAACTCTATGCCTTAGCGCGCAAGAGGGGACATTTCGCACTGAACGAGGTTCTCCAGCACCCTGCAAGCAATCTGGCGGGTTATCAGTACATGAATACACTGGTGGGGAGGCTTATCGCCCTCTCGATAAATCCAACACGTTATATTAGTTTCGTGCACCAACTATTAAATTTTCTTTCTAGTCTTTTCTTAGGATCAATTTTATGGCAGAACATACAAAGCCTAACTCGTGTGGCAGTGCGCCGTGCGATATATGGGAAACACGTCTATACTTACCAACTTACCAATTGTCCTTCCTTGTCCAAGTATAAAACCAAGCACGAATATATATATATATATATATATATATATATATATATATATATATATATATATATATATATATATATATCCCAAGATCGCATAACGAACACATGTATGCTACGAGCGTATTTGTAAATCAGGTGCAAACTATACACAAATTACGATACTCATATAACTTTTGACTAAGGTTTTGCAATTGCGTTATACTCAGGCCATATATATTACTCAGATGTCTTATACTCATTTTACACAGGCATATTATACTTGTATAGGCATGTTATACTCAAACTATTTCAAATGTGTTCAAAGCTTCATATTTCTTGGTTCAATTAACGATCTATATGCAGAGTGCGCCGTACATCCGTTAATTGCCACAAGTTCATACAAGCCCATACGCTGGTTGCCGCAACGTATAAAATATACTTAATGATACATAATTGGTCTTATGACCTGACGAGCCGCCATGGACAAGTTATAGTCTCGGCACGGGAATGGGATGCAACGCAAGTAGCGAGCCCCACTACACGCCTTTATGTCTGAAACAAACGACTATCTGAATATTCCTGACCAATTCATATCGGCCCCGGTGCGACCAGCGTATCGTCCGCAAGAACCATATGCTTATGCACAGGTTGTCCATGCGATCAACACTAAGCTTTTATTATATGCAATATTTTAAGGCCTTGAACTCGATCAGAAATCTCATGATCTGGTGTGTTCCATTCAATGCACCATTTATGCTAATTTTTACTACTTATTGCAGCTCCCATTTTGGGAGTTGCCTTGGTGACCCAATGATCCCGAAGACTTTCCATGTTTCCATTATTTGGCTTGGAACGACTATTTTGATAGTCTTTTTGCCACAGGTAAGTGAACCCTGATCAGTGTTGTGCTTCTATATCGAGGCAATATCTATGTGACGATCATTTCAAGACATATAAAAATATATACTTCAAGGAACATATAAGGAACAAAAGTAATGCTACGAGGGTGAGGTTATAAGAACTGTAAAGCGAGCCTACCATTCTATTCAATCGATCTACTTTCATGTTCTATACAAAGATATATAAGATATGATTATTCCCTTATCTAGGTGTGTGATATTCTTTATTAGCATGCAATGGGTGATTCGTCTAGCAACTAGCATATATCAACCATATTTTTAAGTGCGCAGGCTAAGCAAAGACAGGTTCATCGTAGTCACCCACCTTAGCGATGATTCACCTCGGTCGAGCAATACTACGAGCGAGCCTTTGAAAGTCTAAGTCTAAACTCCTGAAGGGCCAAGTCTATAACCCTTTTCCTTAAACGAGCCTTTTGGTTGAGTAAAACGGGTCGGGTCTTCGCACTTGTGCCATTTGAATCGGCTATACGCATTGATGCGGAGAGAGTTGTTAAATTATACACCACTCAAAATAAGTCTCATCCGCGAGACTTCCTGAGCGCAAATCGTTCTATCGCACACTATTGAATCTAACTCAAGCATATCAATCCGTATTATTAGATCCGTTCGAACACAACTTCTGACTCGCTTCTCATAATGTGTCACGTGTGTGTTGGGTCTGTCTCATTGAATGACTCTATCATTTAATCCAAGTTCTGACTCGGTCTCTACTGAGCCTTAGCGCGGAACATATATCGCTTAACATGGAGTATGTTATAATCCATCTCAATGATGATCTAGGGCTGAGGAAAACTTATTTAATTTATTATACTCGTACATGCAAATCTAACATATTCACTTGTACTAGCATTCGAGATCAACATATCGCGAGTCTGGATCGTGTACATATTCAAGACGTCTATCTAACATATGCATGTCAACCAACTTAGCAATAGTGAAGTCTTTTTACTCGAGTTCAATATATCACTGAGTCTTAGATCGAGCACACGTTCAAGGCATCCCTCAAACATATGCATTCAACCAAACTTAGCGATAGTAAATTCGGACAAGCTACTCACAAAAATCTTGAGGGTTCCCGTCCTACGAATCACAATGATACCTCCAACGGGGTTATTAAAATCTAAGTCATTTCCAATCTCACTCAAACCAAGTATTGTACTACCGTTGAGCACGATCTACCCGATCAACCGACTAGCATTCAAGTCTTATTATATATTATGTTCATGTTAAACACAGTGTACACTTATCGACAAAAGCCTAACTCTAAGTCTTGTTGCCCCAGTTCTATGGCTTGTTCAAGCAATACTCTAAAGTCGGTCACATAATTCTTTCACTCGGCATAGGATCGTCTTTCTAACCGCTAGGTCAGCTCACAAGGTCATAGTTATATTTTGAGTTCATGGTTCTCATCGTGCAACTTCATTGCACGATACTCGCCCCAAATTTCTAAGGTCAAACCATTATTCTTTGGTACATGGTATTCTATCCAAGCTTCTTTCACTCAAATTTCTAAACATCGACCACAGATTATTCTATCCACATCAACACGTTCGTTTGCACGGGATCCAGGTCCGTTTAGAAAAACTATTCCTAAGATATGTTTATTCAATCAAATCTACGATATATCCACGTCGTATGTCAAACCCATTAATTTGCATAGTCTATCTCCTCCATTACGTTCGATAGAATTTACCTATCTATTCTTTTCTAAGTCTAGACCACCAAGTCATGATCCCATTCTAAATTTTCGATATATATCATAAACTCTAAGTCGTCCAACACGATCTACGTATCCATTCATGAAACCATCAAGTATATCTTACTTCAAGTTCTAGACTAACTCCTCCTCAAAATACTTTGATTCATTTGTATTCTGAAACTCGTCTTATTGTATCGAACAACAAGTCAAGACGATCCTTTAATTACCACACTCTGGTCTCCCACAAGTTCAATCATCTCCGTTGGACGTAAAATTACCATGCCAACACTCCCACGGGATAACCGTTCTAATCCGGGCGTGACGTATGTACGAGCATGGATATTTCACTTGTACAAGACAAGAACGTCAAACGTTATATTATCATCGAACGAATAGATACCTTATCGTTTATACTTCGCTCCATCCAAAATATATATCCTTTAAGTCATGTTCGTTCAGGCCATGATCATAATTCGTCTAGCAAAATCATCCAACTTCAATGTTAACGTTTGATCAATCCGTAGTTTACTTTTAACATTTCTTAAACAACTAAGTTCAAATCCTCAAGCCAATCCCTATCCAACTTTGTTATGTTTTATTCATCGAGTTCATTTGTAAACTCTTCGAACATGTTTTTGCGAGTTCGATCATCCCCACCTGACGTAAAATCACCACGCCATTGCTTCCACGGGATAATCGTTCTCATTTAGGCCCGATGTCGAGTATTACCTTTTGAACTAGATTTTAGATTGTTTGTACAAGTCAAGATTAAATCTGTTATTGCCTACCTCAATCATTGAACCAAGGTTTTCTAACTTGCATCAATCCTTGCTATCTTCCACTTGTCAATATCGTATTAGTCATCCAAATTTAAAACCATAACATTCATACTCGGGCAAAAATTCTATTGAGCAATATCCTACTCAATCCATATTTTTGATGCACGCTATCTTCGATCGCACTATACTCTGATCACATCCTAGATTATTCTATTTCAAACCCAAGTTTTAATTTATTTAATTCAATTCAAAATTGCTCATACGATTTACTAAGTTTTTCTCGACCAAGGTATTGACTTTTATTACCTTGAATCCATATTCGATACAAGCCTTATCAGTTGTTCAATACATTCTAACTCGTTTGAATAAATCTCGCACGATTCCTTCGAATATGCTTACTTGTTAGGTGATATTTATACTAAGGCTTTACATAAATATGTCGCTTGCTGCTAGACCCATTTGCTATTCCAAAATCCTTGATTCGCTCAAACATTTCTCAGACGAACAATACACCACTCAGGGTTTGAGCCATATTCTACAAATCATCAAATTACTTATTCGTTCCTGAGTTATGGCATACACCACTCAGAAATTGAGTCACTCAAGTAAATTCTCAATCCCATTCACATCAATCTCTCTAGCTCGTTCCTTAAAACTCCTGTGCAATCCCTATGCGTCACCTTAATAATCTTAATATCTTATACCCCTCTATCGATAGTCCTCCATACAAACTACAATTGAGTCATGACTTATCAAAACGAATAACTGTTCGAACTATATATCGAAACCCAGACATGACTCCCAAGATTCTCCTTAGCGATAGTCCGATAACGTTTTTATCGATAGCCATTCTAAGTCTGACTTATCCTTACCTAAACGATGTCACGCCCCGATTCCGTGGAATCGATAGTCGTCCCCCGGGCGTGACCGTCGTGCGGGCCTAGGTTGCGCACCGCACAAGGCTAAGTATTTTGTTTTGCATAGCGAGCACATATTCAGAGTATGCAGATAATTGAAACACATATTGATACATGGAAAAAGTTCTCTTTTATTGATAATATGAACATCTATTACAAACTCCTTGAACTGAGTCATAAGGATTGCCTCTATGGGCTTACAAAAGTGTTGACACAAAATGAGATAGCAGTCCTGTACATTACATCCTTACTAAACTCAAAATATAAGACCTTGTGTCGGAACGACTGCTTTGCCACGAAGTTGCATGTTTACTTGGTGGCTAGCTTCTTCAAAATGCTTCTTCAAAAGGTTGGCACGGTCGAGGCGTGCCTACAGTTTGGACTGGATTGGGGGTTTGTCTCCTGCTCCTCGCTCGGCTCTCCTTAGCGCGGGGAACCTGTTTCAACGAGGGTCAGTACATCGAAACGTACTGGTGAAGGCAAGCTAACCCAACTATACCAATCAACACGTTGTTTTAATAAAGCATGCATATTTGTGGGTTTCTATCTTGCCTTAGTTTATTTTACAGCAAGACATAGATATAGAATCATTGAAATAACTCGCCACCGTTCGGTGACATTTACCTGCCCGTCTGAACCACCTGCATAATACTTACCATGCCTTCCCTGCCAAGAAGACACAAGTTAGTAGCAACAGGTTTAAATATACAAGGGGGATCACTGGCACGTTGCCATATGGACGGGCTAGTCTCAGTACGGAGTGCCGTGCGACGTATAGATCAGGACGTCCCAAGGCATTCCGTCCTATAGCAGGCGACTATCATGAGTTCCGTCCGGATCGGATCGGTGCTGGTGCCCCAGCGACCGTCCGCAGGAACTAAGACCTTGTGCACAAGTTGTCCGTGATTAATGCAGTACACTAAGTTAGCATCGAGGCAAATCAGGGCATATCAGGAGTATGACAGTAACAGGCAAGATTTACTTTTGTATAGTCTTCCTGTTGAGTTATTGCATTAAAAATGAGTTCTATACATAGCACAGTTTTAAGAAGAAACATACATTCTAACTTATATTTATGCATATGATGAACATTCCAAACGAGCAAGCATATAAGTAAGTAACCGTTCATAAGTTTTATTTGACAAGCAATATTTCCCAAGTCTATTCCCTTATTATCTTGATATCTTTTAGTTATTTACTTAGTATCGTTTGATCGGGGCAAGCACGAACACAAGATTTAGAATGTGAAGACTAGCAAGAAGGGCTAGCTAATCGGGTTGATAGCCACTCACTTTAGTAGTTGGAAGAAAAAAGGAAAGAAGTGCTTTAGGAGTCCGCTCGAACGACGCCTACTGCCGGATCACCTGTATTGACACGAACAGCTGATCAGTACTTCTTTCTCTCTTTCCGTTATCGGAATTGAAGTGTAGTCCTAAGAACAAAAGCAATGAAATCCATCGAAACCGTTCAAGAAAACCCAAGCAAATCCGAAAACCAACTCAAGGCACGAAAGCAACAAGCGACAGCGAAAACTAGGCAACAAGGAATGCAGCGGAGAGGTCCCTCCTGACTCTGCCGCTAAGTCGATCCCGGGGGCACGGTCCACTGAATATGGGAATCGATTCTGAAGAGACAAATCCATAATGAGGATGAGTTCTTGATTCAATCTATCCCGATCGAACGATACCGTCTTGTATTTCTTAGCTGCTCTCCCCGAATAGGGGGAACGGGGCACCACATCCTACCCAACTAATTGGAAGTTTCGTCCCGAAACTTAAGGAATAGAACCTACCACTAGGAAATAATGAGGGGAACCGTTCCCTCATATCAGATTCGAGCTCCCAAGTAGATTCTTCGACATAGTGATTCCGCCAAAGCACGCGCACTAGAGGAACCGAACGGGTCCGAAGCAGCTTTTCTTTTCTATCCAAAATTTGTACCGGTTGTTCTACATATGTCAAGTCAGGCTGAAGGTTCAGTTGTCCCAGGTCTACCACGTGGCTTGGATCGTACACATATTTTCTAAGTTGGGAAACATGAAATATATCATGTACGTCAGATAGGGATGGTGGTAGGGCAATCTGATAAGCAACTGAGGTAACCCGCTTTAGTATTTCGAACGGGCCAACAAATCGTGGACTTAGCTTTCCCTTCACTCCGAACCTGCTGGCCCCTCGCATGGGTGAGACCTTGAGGAATACCCGATCGCCTACTTGAAACTCTAGCGGTCTCCGATGAACATCCGCATAGCTCTTCTGACGACTTTGAGCTATCTTTAATCTGTCCCGAATCAGCCGAACTTTCTGGACGGTCTGCTCCACGAGCTCAGGGCCAACTACTTGCCGTTCCCCAACTTTGTCCCAACAGATAGGAGATCTACACTTCCGCCCGTATAATGCCTCATACGGTGCCATTTGAATGCTTGATTGATAACTATTGTTGTAAGCAAATTCGGCTAAAGGTAGATGAAGGTCCCAACTAGTCTTCGTGTCCAAGGCATGGAGTCGCAGCATGTCTTCGAGGATCTGGTTGACGCGCTCTGTTTGGCCATCGGTCTGTGGATGGTAGGCGGAGCTGAATTTCAACTTTGTCCCCATTGCTGACTGCAGGCTTCCCCAGAAACGTGATATGAATCGACTATCTCGATCGGAGACTATGGTTACGGGCACGCGGTGGAGCCGAACGATTTCGTTGAGGTATATCTGAGCCAAGCGGTCGGCACTCCAAGTAGACTTGATAGGCAGAAAGTGAGCTGACTTGGTGAGTCGATCGACAATAACCCAGACTGCATCATGTCCCCGTTGCGTCCTCGGCAAGCCAACAATAAAATCCATCGTTATATTATCCCATTTCCACTCCGGAATAGCAAGGTTCTGAAGCTCTCCACCTGGTTTCTGGTGTTCGGCCTTAACTCGTTGACAAGCCATGCAATGCGACACAAACTGTGCCACATCCCATTTCAAGCCGTGCCACCAAAATGTCGTACGAAGATCCCGATACATCTTAGTGCTACCCGGATGCGAAGTATAACTAGCATAGTGAGCTTCAGTGAGTATCTCTTGTCTGAGGGCCGCGTCGTTCAGAATGCACATTCTTCCCTTTACTCGAAGCATTCCATCCGTGCTTACCGCAAAGTCGGACGCCTTTCCTGCTAAGATGAGGGCATGAATCTTCTGCAGGAACGGGTCATCCTTCTGAGCGGCCTTCACTTTGTGTAACAAGTCGGGCTCGAGGCGCAGTTGAGCTACTTGCGCCCACTTCTTATATCTTATTTTCAGTGTAATACCTAGTGATTCAAGATCTCGGCGCAGCCTATCATCAATAACCAAACTCCCTACAAACACTCGACTCAACGCGTCAGCTACTACGTTTCCCTTTCCAGGCGTGTATCTGATCGTGAGATCGAGGTCACTGAGGAGTTCAAGCCATTGCCACTGCCGAAGATTCAAATCCTTTTGAGTGTACAAGTATTTCAAGCTTTTATGGTCCGTATAGATTTCACACGGTACACCATAAAGGTAGTGGCGCCACAGCTTCAACGCAAACACTACCGCTGCCAGTTCTAAGTCATGCGTCGGATAATTCTTCTCGTGAGGCTTTAACTGCCTCGACGCATAGGCTATGATTTTATCGCGCTACATCAGGACACATCCTAAACCCTTTCCTGAGGCATCACTATATATTTTAAAGTCATCCGGTCCGTTCGGCAGAGTGAGAATTGGGGCAGAGATGAGGCACTGCTTTAACTCCGTAAATGAAGCTTCACAGTCCTCTGTCCAAGTAAACTTTGCACCCTTTCGTGTCAACTGAGTCAAGGACGAAGCAATTCTAGCAAAATTTTGTATAAATCTCCGGTAGTACCCTGCCAGACCAAGGAAACTTCGGATGTCGCTAGCTGACTCCGGTCGTTTCCACTGCGTGATTGCTTCTATCTTCTTCGGATCAACTGAGATGCCTTCTGAGGAGATAATATACCCCAAAAATGAGATACTGTTCAACCAGAATTCATATTTACTCAGTTTGGCGTACAACTTGTTGTCTCGAAGGGTCTGCAGCACCATCCGCAGGTGTCCTGCGTGCTCATCCCTAGTCTTCGAGTACACCAAGATGTCATCGATAAAAACCACCACGAATTTATCGATAAAAGGCCTAAATACACGATTCATAACATCCATGAATGCAGCAGGGGCATTCATCAGTCCAAACGGCATCACGAAAAACTCGTAATGGCAATAGCGGGTTCTGAAAGCAGTCTTGGGCACGTCTTCTGGCTTAATCTTCAGCTGGTGGTAACCCGAGCGAACATCAATCTTAGAAAACACCGTTGCCCCTTGTAATTAATCAAACAAGTCGTCTATCCATGGCAGAGGATATTTGTTCCTGATTGTGACTTTGTTTAATTCCCTATAGTCTATGCAGAGGCGTAGAGTTCCGTCCTTTTTTTTCACAAAGAGCACGGAAGTGCCCCAAGGAGACACGCTCGGACGAATGAACCCGCGATCAAGTAATTCCTGGAGTTGGCGCTTTAATTCATTCAGCTCTGCAGGTGCCATTCTGTACGGAGGCTTGGAAATCGGCTGTGTATTTGGAAATGTGTCGATAGTGAATTCAATCTCTCGGTCTGGCGGTATACCGGGTAGTTCACTCGGAAACACATCGGAGAACTCTGCCTCAACGGAAGTAGACTCGACGTTTGCGTAGTCCTGCCGTATGTCCCGAACCGATGCTAAGAATCCCTCGCAGCCTGTGTAGAGCAATCGCTGAGCAGATTTTGCCGAAATCACCATGCAGGCCCTGGTCGCATCGTTTGCTGGACTACTGGTGTAACAAAACACGGCTTCTCCGGGCAGACGGAAAATGACTCGCTTCTCTGCACACTCAATAGTTGTCGCGCATGCGCCTAGCCAGTTCATTCCCAAAATGATATCGTAGTCCCGTACATCAAGAACTAAAACATCAAGTGACAGCTTCCTCTCCCCAATACAGATATAACCGCCTAGGCATGCTGAACAGACAGGTATTTTTGTACCGGATGGGGTGCTAACGCTTAAATCTAAATGCAATGGAGTCATTTTTACATTGTTCTCCGTGGCAAAGTTTGTAGAAATAAAGCTATGGGTTGCACCTGAATCAAATAGAACGCGAGCAGGTATATTATTGAAAAGTAAGGTACCTGACACGACGATATCCGAAGCTAGAGCTTCTTCCCGTGTCATGGTATAGACCCGGCCCTGAGCTTGATTATGCCCTTGCTGAGGCACCGCTCGATTTGCCTGAGGAGCCGGAGTCTGATCTGGTTGTTGCGGTGGACGAAGCGGACAGCTGCTAATCTGATGGCCTGGCTCGCCGCAACGGAGGCAAGTCCCAAGCTTGCAGCGATAATCTTTTTTGATATGCCCTGGCTTCCTACAAAAGTTGCAGGTCTTGTTGGTGTCTCCACGCTGTTTACCGCCGTTATTTGGACGCTTTGCAGCATTGTTTCCTCTATCATTGCCTTGGCGTTTGTGATTGAAAGTTTGCACAGCGCCGGCAGCAACGTGAGGATACTGCGGTTCCAGGGAGAGGGCATGGTTTAAGACTTCTCTCATCGTCTGATATTGCGGAACGGCTACGTGTTCGTGGATGCCAGGACGTAGCCCTCCTTCGAATCGTCTGGCACGACTTGCTGTATCCGGTAGATAAGCGGTAGCAAATTTGACCAGTTTGTTGAATTCTGTCGAATATTGCTTTACCGTCATGCTGCCCTGCCGGAGCTGAATGAAATCATTTTCCCGTTGACGGCGTAGAGGTGGGGGTATAAACTTCTCCTCAAATACGGCATGAAAAGTCGTCCACGTGATCGTCTCCTCTCCATGGCCAGGTTGAAGAGATCGTCGATGCACGTCCCACCAGTCGTGCGTATTGAGGCAGAGCAGTAATTGGGCACAGGTGACGCGCTTGTCTTCCGGCACTTCTAGGAGAGAAAAATAATCTTCAAGCTCGGCGAGCCAATCTAGGGCCACGATCGGATCCTCAGTCCCATTAAATGGCGTGTTGCAAACCTTCTTGAAGTTGCCAAAGGCGAAGGCAGTCACTTCCCTCGTCCTTGGCGCTAGCGGTGTCTTGACTTCAAGCGCTGGCTGCTCCACTGGTGTAGCTGTCGTTGCGGCAGAATGGTTGGAGGCCAGGGTCTGAACAAGCTGTTGCAGGGTATCTACCTACTTTTGCTGGACTGAGAGCCGGGCCTCTAGGTTGCTCTCGAACTTGGCTTGGCGGGCATCATCCCTCTGTTGTTGCTCCATGAACATTTGCATCACCTGCTGAAGTGAATCTGATCGAGACATGCCCCGTTGTCTCCGAGAGCTTCCTGAAGTTCCGGAACTGCTCTCCTGAGTCCTTGTCTCGCCTGGCACTAGCGCTGATGGTTGCGCTTGCGTCGTTCCTTGTAAAGAAAGTAAATTACATCATGATCATAATGTATTATGGACTTATTGCATGAACGTATCTCATTTTGGCCTTAACGAGTTCAGGAGTTCGCACAGGGATTTATCGTTAAGGGAACTTTTCCAGTTCAAGAGTCAAAGGAACTTGAATCTGTGCTCTGATACCAACATGTCACGCCCCGATTGCGTGGAATCGATAGTCGTCCCCCGGGCGTGACCGTCGTGCGGGCCTAGGTTGCGCACCGCACAAGGCTAAATATTTTGTTTTGCATAGCGAGCACATATTCAGAGTACGCAGATAATTGAAACACATATTGATTCAGATCCGGGCCTAGGTTGAGTTCCGTCCGGATCGGATCGGTGCCGGTGCCCCAGCGACCGTCCGCAGGAACTAAGACCTTGTGCACAAGTTGTCCGTGATCAACGCAGTACACGAAGTTAGCATCGAGGCAAATCAGGGCAAATTAGGAGCATGACAGTAACAGGCAAGATTTACTTTTGTATAGTCTTTCTGTTGAGTTATTGCATTGAAAATGAGTTCTATACATAACACAGTTTTAAGAAGAAATATACATTCTAACTTATATTTATGCTTATGATGAACATTCCAAACGAGCAAGCATATAAGTAAGTAACCGTTCACAAGTTTCATTTGACAAGCAATATTTTCCAAGTCTATTCCCTTATTATCTTGATATCTTTTAGTTATTTACTTGGTATCGTTTGATCGGGGCAAGCACGAACACAAGATTTAGAATGTGAAGACAAGCAAGAAGGGCTAGCTAATCGGGTTGATAGCCACTCACTTTAGTAGTTGGAAGGAAAAAGGAAAGAAGTGCTTTAGGAGTCCGTTCGAGCGACGCCTACTGCCGGATCACCTGTATTGACACGAACAGTTGATCAGTACTTCTTCCTCTCTTTCCGTTATCGGAATTGAAGTGCAGTCCTAAGAACGAAAGCAATGAAATCCATCGAAACCGTTCAAGAAAACCCAAGCAAATTCGAAAACCAACTCAAGGCACGAAAGCAACAAGCGACAGCGAAAACTAGGCAACAAGGAATGCAGCGGAGAGGTCCCTCCTGACTCTG
This sequence comes from Iris macrosiphon, assembly GCA_036927795.1. Lineage (NCBI taxonomy): Eukaryota > Viridiplantae > Streptophyta > Magnoliopsida > Asparagales > Iridaceae > Iris > Iris macrosiphon. Next base: position 113,934,915 of record JAYESA010000006.1, read on the forward strand.
CCGCTAAGTCGATCCTGGGGGCACGGTCCACTGAATATGGGAATCGATTCTGAAGAGACAAATCCATAACGAGGATGAGTTCTTGATTCAATCTATCCCGATCGAACGATACCGTCTTGTATTTCTTAGCCGCGCATCCCGAATAGGGGGAACGGGGCACCACAAATGATAGTCCAATCTCGTTCGTAAACTTGCTCGCACCCAAGGGTCTTATCATGCGATACCCATGCGACTTAGCCGGGAGGCTGTGTGTATAGGTAACTGTCTGAATAATATTCTATCTCGCATACTAACCTGCTCGGTGTTCACGTATAGGTATTCGGGTTCACATATAACTTGCAAATTCTAACACAAGTCTATTCCTACAAAGTCTGACATAGGTTGGCACAAAGGCCTTCGCTTCATAATTTCGTATAAGCAATCATATCATTCATACACACTTTCAAAAATATTTAGACTCATTATATGGAATATTCTGTTAGAATATTGAGAGAGTGCGTCCGTAACATAACCCACGAATGAGATTTCAAAATTGAGAGAATCGATAAGAAGTCCAAGGACGTAAAGCCATGCTCTTATACCAATATGTCACGCCCCGATCTTCCGCAGGAATTGGTTGTCCTCGATAGGCGCGAATCACCGTGCCAGCGCTCCTGCAGGACTATCGTTTCCATCGGGACGTAATGCCTCGCGAGCCTAGTGTTGCGCTCGTACGAGCAAAATACTGAAATAGTTGTTGATAACTAGTTCACCAAGTCGATATAGCGGAAGCATAGAATAAACACAAGTATAATACATAAACAAGCTCTTTATTGAATAATGAATAAGGTTACAAGCGGTGCTAGGCCGAGATTATAAGTCACTCAAGCTCTCTCAAACAATTAAGTGCGCATGAGGGGACATTTTGCACCGAACGAGGTTCTCCCGCACCCTGCAAGCAATCTAGCGGGTAATCTGTACATGAATGCACTGGTAGGGAGGCTTCTCACCCGCTCGATAAATCCAACACGTTATATTAGTTTCGTGCACCAACTATTAAGTTTTCTTTCTAGTCTTTTCTTAGGATCAATTTTATGGCAGAACATACAAAGCCTAACTTGTGTGGCAGTGCGCCGTACGATATATGGGAAATATGCCAATACTTACCAACTTACCATTTGTCCTTCCCTGTCCAAGTATAAAACCAAGCACGAATAATATATATATATATATATATATATATATATATATATATATATATATATCCCAAGATTGCATAACGAACACATGTATACTACGAGCGTATTTTTAAATCAGGTGCACGATATATACAAATTACGATACTCATATTAATTTGTGACTCAAGTTGTGCAATTGTGTTATACTCAGGGCGTATAGATTACTCATATGTCTTATAATCATTTTACACAGGCATGTTATACTTGTATAGGCATGTTATACTCAGATAATTTCAAATGTGTTCAAAGATTCAGATTTCTTGGTTCAATTAACGATCTGCAAGCAGAGTGCGTCGTACATCCGTTAATTGACACAAGTTCATATGATGCCATACACGGGTTACCGCCACGTATAAAATATACTTAATGATACATAATTTATCTTATGACCTGATGAGCCACCATGGACAAGTTATAGTCTTGACACGGGAATGGGATGCAACGCAGGTAGCGAGCCTTGCTACACGCCTTCCCGTCCAAAGCAAACGACTATCTGAATGTTCCTGACCGGTTTGGATCGACCTCGGTGCGACCAGCGTACCGTCCGCAGTAACCATAAGCCTGTGCACAAGTTGTCCATGACCATTGACGATCAACACTAAGATTTTATTATATACAATATTTTAAGGCCTTGAATGAACATAACTACTTGACACAGTATGAATGCATATACTCGATCAAAAATCTCATGATCTAGTGTGTTCCATTCAATGCACCATTTATGCTGATATTTTACTACTTATTGCAGCTCTCATTTTGGGAGTTGCCTTGGTGACCCAACGGTCCCGAAGACTTTTCATGTTTCCATTATTTGGCTTGGAACGACTATTTTGATAGTCTTCCTGCCACAGGTAAGTGAACCATGATCTGTGTTGTGCTTCTATATCAAGGCAATATCTATGTGACAAGCATTTTAAGACATATGAAATAATATACTTGAAAGAACATATAAGGAACAAAAGTAACGCTACGAGGGTGAGGTTATAAGAACTGTAAAGCGATCCTACCATTCTGTTCAACCGATTTACTTCTATGTTCTATGCAAAGATATAAAAGATGGGATTATTTTCTTAGCTAGGTATGTGATATTCTTTATTAGTATGCAAGGGATGATTCATCTAGCGACTATCATATATCAACTATATTTTTAAGTGCGCATGCTAAGCAAAGACAGGTTCATCGTAGCCACCCACCTTAGCGATGATTTGCCTCGGTTGAGCGATACTCTGAGCGAGCCTTTGAAAGTCTAAGTCTAAACTCCTGAAGGGCCAAGTCTAGAACCCTTTGCCTTGAATGAGCCTTCTCGCTGAGCAAAATGGGTTGGATCATTGTACTTATGCCATTTGAATATGTTATCTGCATTGATGTAGAGCGGGTCGTTACAACAAGGATGCTTGGTTGTCAGTGGTAAAAGAGCAACTACATGCTTGATAGGCTTGCTCTAACCAGACATCTCGAAAGGAGAAGAAGTTTTGAGTAAGATCAGTTATGAAAAAAGATCTCCCCTATCCTAATATTTATAGGCACACCTTGATTCATGTGCACACATTAAATATATAAATAACATGGTTCATTGATTCTTGAGATTGTGCATTGATTCTGCACTAAAAGGATTTCTCAAAATTCGTGCTTGTGTATCTTAAATCTTGATGAATTCATCCACTGCACGAAAATTAAGAAGGATCTGACAACATGGCAACAAAAGCCTCTGCGCCTATATGTCATACGACACATAATTAATGTTAGCAGTATACGATAAAGGCCTATGCGTTGAGTAAATTTTTTTGTCCATTCTTCTTTCATAGAATTTTGAACTTGTTCAAGTTTCAAAAACTTTGAAAGGGTCTTGTAGAAGCATAAAAAATTTTAAGTTCATGCGGCGAACAACTATGTTCTAAAACCATATAATTAAGCAACCTAATTTAGTGAAGTCAAATGTTATATGCACTTTTCCCATAATTAATAGATTTGGGTACTTTCTAAAGAGAAGCACATGCACTATGTTGTATGCGGCATAAAGTTCATGCAGCATTCAACCAATGTCACGACCCATACCCAAAAATTGGACATCAATGGTAGAACGCTGATTAGGTCCAATATAGCTATTTATCAATAATATTATGACCTATCAACATATCTCAACTCCAAATGGAGGACAATGAATATGCATATGATCATTAATTCATAATATACTCAATCACAATAAATATAAAGAAGGTAAATGGTACGATAAAGATATAAAGAAACACGAGAGGCAAAATAATATATGTCTCAACAAGACAGAGTGTAAGAGTCTAGTTATCTCAACACAAAATATATCTCAACATAATACAACTCATGTCTATAAGTTTGGAATAATCTAATATATGAAAATAAGCTAAGTGCTGACTAAACAACTGCGGGTGGTGTCTCCTCTATATGGAATGGCTCCTTTAGAATCTCTGGGATATAATAGTCATCTACTCTTGGACCATAATGGGTAGGACAGAATTCCTCAAGATCCTTAAAAATATATTATCCAGTCAGGATTGGAGCGAAGCATAAACACTAACAACAATTTTAGTTATATTGATAAAAACTATAAAGCAGTGTAAGAAAATACATGATGAAACAAATACTGGAATATAAAGAAAAATTTGGAGAGACATGTAATCATTATATAGAAATAACTAGTAGTGAACAGATATATGTGAATGCTAAAAATAAATGTACATAGAACAAGAATAGAAATACTGGCTAAGTGCCGTAAAATATCAGTTTGCTATGTGATCGGCTTGGGACTAGATCAGGCTTGTTATATATGATTGGTTATGATACATGTGAGGTCAGGCTAACCATCTGGCTAGCTATGATATGAGCAATAGTCAGGCTAATCATATAAAACAGGCTATAAGGCATGTAAATGGTCAGGCTACACCCTACGTAATATATAGAGTGAGCTGTGATGCATGTAAGATAGGGTATGATCACATAAATTGCTAATATTTCCCCGTATCCAGCTAGTACAATGGAATCCAATCACGACTCATTATCACCGGGATCAATAATACTAGTCCGTGTATCCACTGTGTCAGAATCAAGTATACACTACAACTAGAATCATAGTAATGATCAAAATAATAAAAATTGTCAGAGAATGTACTCGCATGTGGTTCTGAGCAACAAATGATGATCGATGTCAAAGATAGAATCACGAAGACCTAAATATCAAATATTTGTGTCAAAAAGTGTTCTTAATATGATAAATAAGTCAACTAGGCAAATACGTGATTTCTAGGTCCAAACTAAGTCACTTGGTATCAACTAGGTAATTATCTAGGTTATGGCTCATACTTAATTAAAGGTTGGTTTTCTAGGATGATACTAGGTTATAGACACTATTATATATACATATATATTCTATACTTTAGTATCTAGGTATTACCTTGATCCATATCATAATACCTAGACCATATCCTAACACTACCCTTTACCTTGGGATACCCATCCCTTAGTATCAATACCTTGATACTAATTACCCCAAACTAACCTATACTTGATATTCTAATTAATACTCTAAACTTTAACTATGTATCTAATCCTCAACTATAACCTTATATACACAATAACACATTATCCTCATGTTCTGTCACAACCCTCCCCAAGACTAACACTCACTTGCACATACCCTTACCTTCACTAATTGATGTTGTTGCTCATTAAACCCGAGTACCCACACTGCACACAACCAGATTCCCCAATTTCACTAGCACAGTAACCCAACACTTGCCCGAGCCCTTCACCCTCTAGATACCCTCTACATACTCTTTAGATACCCTTTGGATACTTGAGTACCCCTCACAATCATTACCATCATACACACACTCTTAAGTATATATATATATATATATATATATATATATATATATATATATATATATATATATACTAACACTTACATTATCATATATATATATATATATATATATATATGTATATATATATATATGTATATATATATATATATATATGTATATATATATATATATATATATATATGTATATATATATATATATATGTATATATATATATACATACAAATATATATATATATATATATACATATATATATATATATATATACTAACACTTACATTATCATATATATATATATATATATATATATATATATATATATATATATATATATATATATACACACAATACTATTATACTATATATAATTATATCTATATGATTCTTATAGACAAAAACTAATCTCACTAAGACACTCACTCACTGTAGCCCACATCAACACTCTTCAAGCTTACCTCACACAACTATGGATGCCTCGAGTCATTGCCTATGAACAAGCTTGCAATTGCTGCTCTAACCAGTGAAACACACTGCACTCAGGTTCTATTGTGATCTGCTGCATCGTTTGCAGCACTGCCCTTATCTGCACTGATATAAGGTATCAGTGCTACAATTTAACTTCAAACCACTGATACTCTTCCCAGGTCAGTACTTGCTACATACTCCCTTACTAACTTAACATCATACTACCATTGCTAAAAGTGAAGTTTCTTCAGTGCAGAACTGAGCTCTCCATTACTGATACATGCCCTATTAACTCTAATCACTTTCTTACAATGAAACACCTGCTATAACCAATACTGCACCAAGTCTTATAACTGTTGTTAGCCTTCATAGACAGGCAATTAGCAAATACATGTTGTGATTCCCTCATCCATACACACTAGGTGACACAAGACACTACTAACTGATCTCCTACTACCCACTGATACAATCAATGAAATGGATCAACTCAAAATCTCAAGTCCCCCCTTAGTTATTGATACTTCAGAGTATCAGTACTCTCTTAGTCCCAGACCCTGTACACTAGCACCCTTGCCTCTGAGCACAGTCTACACCATCATTACCAACATCATCACTAACCCATCACTCCCACTCTACTGCTATTGTTGTTGCTACATCTACTTGTTGTTGTTGTTGTGCTTGTTACTTCTCCATATGGCCTGCAAGAACTTGCTTCCTTTATTGCTGTTGTTGATACCCTACTGTGTACAGTAGTGGCACAACTACTCCCCCCCCCCTAATACATGCATACCCGACTCCCCTTTCCAACTTCTACTGACATAGTGAACACAGTCACCTCACTCCACATTCCCATATACACACATTCACCACTAAATAATCACCAATACATATATATATATATATATATATATATATATATATATATATATATATATATATATAAACACATATATATGATACTATGGATAGGTGCATACCTCTATTGGTCATTTCATCATACACTTTGAGTGCACAATTGACACTCATGATACACTCATGCCAAAACCCCTCCCCAATACTCTTATATAATACAAATACATAATAAATACTTCTATTGGTAACTACTATAATTAGTTATGATGAGGAATAGATAAAACACGTTCATTATCATAAAATCCCAAACTATGGACACAACTTCATGAAGAAAATACTATAGAACCAATATGGACTCACTCTCTCTCCTTGTGGGTATTTTTAAACCATAGATGTGTTCCTAATTTTCCTCAAAATAATAAAAAAGGAATTTAAAAGAGAGATTTCAAAATTTTACCTCATGGGAGATGGATTTTCAATGCAAAACCAAGGGTTCTCTAGCCAAACTTCTTCTCCTCCAATGCACATTGAGACCTAAGCTTCTAGGCTTTTTAGATGAGGGAAATGAGAGGGATTGGGGATTGATTTTTTGAAATTTGGTGGAGAAATAAGGGGGTTTGGGGAAGAACTCAAACTAGGGTTTTCATGAACATTAAATGAAGCTTGAGGGAGGCTCCCCCCCCCCCTGCTTATAGGGTCGGCCACTTGAGACCAAGGGTTTGCTAAGGCACATGACCAAAATGCCCTCTAGGACTTCATGAAGATTTTTCCAATTAGTGGGGTTTTTATCCCTAATGAAAACTTAAAAAAATTTCTAATTTTATGAAGAGGATTAGGTCCCAAAAGTGGCTAGTCTAGTGTTGAGTCTAATGGTCACATCAAGTTTAGCCCACTAACCCATATTATTAATAATTATAACATATATACAATACATATTATTTAAACTAATAAATAATATATATATATATATATATATATATATATATATATATATATATATATATATATATATATTGCAAATGATAAAAATATTCCTATTCTAGAAATGTGGTAGTGACAAGTTTACCCTCATAAAAAAAATTTATCATCGAAATTAAACTAAACTATCAAAAGAACACAATCAAAACAATAAGAACAATACCTCAAGGCTCGAAGAGATATGGGTATTGCTCGCGTATTTCATCCTCCCTCTCCTAAGTTGACTCACCTCGAGAGTGATGTCTCCACGCGACACGAACCAAAGGAATAGTCTGGTTCTACAATACCTTCTCATTGTGATCAAAAATCTCTATCGGCTGCTCTAGATAGCTGAGTGTCAGACCAACCTCAATCTCCGCATAATCTAGTACGTGACTAGGGTCTGCTATGTACCATCTCAGCTGTAACACGTGGAATACATCATGTACTCACTCTAGTACAGGTGGCAAGTCTAGTCTGTAGGCCACTGCACTGACCCTCGCAAGAATATCGAAGGGTCTGATGTACCATGGACTAAGCTTTCCGCCTCCACCAAAGCGAATCGCACCCCGTGTCAAAAAAAATTGTAAGAATACCAAATCGCCAATCTAGAACAAAATACAGCCATAATACGCAATCTAAAAAAAGCAATCACAACCAATTATAAAAAAAACTTATACCTCAAACTCCAAGGGTCTACGATGGCTGTCGGCCCAATGTCGTTGTCTGTCATGTGCCACTCGAAGTCTATCCCTGATGAGCTTCACCTTTCCAGCTACATCCACGATCATCTCTGGTCCCAATAAGGCTCTCTCTCCGACATCATCCCAAGATAACGGAGTACGACACCTTCGTCCATATAAGGCCTCGAATGGTGACATCTCAATGCTGGCCTAGTAACTATTGTTGTAAGTAAACTCTACCAGGTGCAGATGATCCTCCCAAGAACCTCCAAGATCCAGAACACAAGGGTGAAGCATATCCTCGAGAGTCTGAATAGTCATCTTCGACTGTCCATCTGTTTGGGGGTGATATGCGGTATTGAACTTGAGCTGAGTGCCCAAGCTAGCCTGTAAACTCCTCCAGAAGTGGAAAATAAAACGACTATCCCGATCCGAGATGATGCTCACAAGAACTCCATGTAATCTGACAATCTGCCGTACGTATATCTCTGCTAGCTTCTCCATAGACGTTTCCACTTTGAATGGTAAGAAGTGGACTGATTTGGTCAACTTGTCTACGATGACCTAAATCGAGTATTTTTCTCCTAGAGAACGCGAAAGCCCTAAAATAAAATCCATAGTCACATGCTCTCACTTCTACTCTGGGATGTGTAAAGGCTGAAGCAATCCACATGGCCTATGTCTGTCCGCCTTTACCTGCTGGCACACTAAACATCTGAATACAAAGCGTGCTACCTCGCTCTTCATACCATACTACCATATGTGCTCCTATATGTCTTGATACATCTTTTTGGCATCTGGATGCATCGAGTATTGAGAGCGATGCGCCTCCTGCAAAACCTTCTCGCGCAGCTCCCCGCTCAACACACATATCCTAGTACCGTGCCGCAACGATCCATCATCAGCAATAGTGAAGTCCTCTGATAATCATGTCCGAACCTGCACCCTGATACTCCTCAGAGCCTCATCATCATACTGTGTGGCTGTGATTATGTCCATCATCTCGGACTGTATCTGCAATTCCTATATCTGAATCTCGATACCAGGAACTAGCACCTCAATTCCCAAACTCTCAAGATCGGCCAACAAATGTCGGTCTGTCGTCAAGTACATAGCCATCTGATACCTGCTCAAGACATCGGCGACTATGTTGTCCTTTCCTGGGTGGTAATGCAATAAAATATTGAAGTCCTTCATCAACTCCAACCATCTCCTCTGTCTCATGTTCAGCTCTTTCTGTGTAAACACATACTTCAAGTTTTGTGGTATATGAAGATCTCTACACGCTCTCCGTACAGATAGTGTTTTCGCAGCTTTAGAGCAAAGATGACCGCTACAACCTCCAAATCGTGGGTGGAGTAATTCTTCTCATGATGACGTAATTGCCTGAAAGCATAGACAATTACCTTCCCGTACTGCTAAAGAACTTAACCCAAAATATTCCCTGAAGCATCACTATAGATAGTGAATCCACCTGTCCTTGATGGCAACGTCAAAACTAGAGCTGTCGTCAATCTCTTATTTAGCTCATCAAATACATCATAACAATCCTCCGTCAAGACAAAATCCATATCCTTCCTGGTTAGCCTAGTCATCGGCTCCGCAATGCTGGAGAAGTCGTGTACAAATCTTCTGTATTAACCTGCTAGTCCGAGAAAACTTTTGATCTCAGCCACTAAACTGGGAGTAGTCCACGACTCTACTGCTTCGATCTTCTTCGGGTTAACTGAGATCCCGACACCCGTCACGACATGCCCAAGGAACTCAACCTTGTCAAGGAAGAACTCATAACTCAAAAGCTTCCCGTAAAGCTCCTCCTCCCTGAGTGTCTCCAAAACCATCTTCAGGTGCTCATCATGCTCCTTCGGGGTCTTCGAATGCAGAATAATGTCATCGATGAACACCACCATAAACTTGTTAAGGTACTAGTGGAACACCTTGTTCATCAGGTTCATGAATACTGTCGGGGCATTAGTCAACCCAAACGGCATCATCATAAACTTAAACTGGGCATGCCGAGTCCAAAAAGTTGTCTTCGAAATGTCTTCCTTCTTCACCTTCACCTGGTTATAGCCTGACCTCAAGTCTATCTTCGAGAATACCTTCGATCCACTCAACTGATCAAAAATATCATCTATCCTCAGCAATGGGTATTTATTCTTGATAATGAGGTTACTCAGAGTCCTATAGTCGATACGCATGCGTACCGACCTATCCTTCTTTGGTACAAACAATACCGTAGCACCCCACGGTGATAAACTGGATTTGATGAAGCCCTTGTCCTATAACTCATCAACCTGCTTCTTTGGTTCTGCTAGTTCGCTGTTGTTGACCTTATAGACGTACTGTGATATTAGCTCTGCACCTGGCTCCAAGTCTGTAGAGAACTCGACATCTCTGTCTGGCGGTAATCCTGACAACTCCTCTGGAAAGACATCTAGGAACTCCGTTATCAAAGGATGTGGCAACTCCTTCTCTTCCACCCTGGCTCCATAAAAGATGCCCATGCTCTGCTCCACTACTCCTCTGGCAATCTCGAACTCTGGCTCTCCTAGCGGTCAAAATATCACGCTGCCTCCACGACAATCTATCGTAGCATAGTGCTTATTCAACCAATCCATCCCGAGTACAATATCTTATCTCGGAAGTGGCATTACGAGTAAGCACACACTCAACTCTCAGCCTCCCAGTAAAACTATCTGGTCCTCACAAAAATTACTCACTAGGATAATGCCTCCCAGTCGTGATCTTGCAAGTCCCATCTAAGGTTTCTGCCTCTAAACGATGCTTAAAAGCATAAGAAACATATATGAAACTATGGAAAGCACCATAATCGAATAATGCAAATACAGGAATGGAATCGAGAAGAACTAAACCTGATATCTTGTCTCTTGTTGGCTCGACCTACTCGACCATCATGGCATACGCTTTTCCCTGGGTACACCTCTTTGTTACTGTTGGTGCTAGGTAAACCTCGGCTGCTGTGGCGGAAGTGGAGGTCCCCTTTGCTGGCCTCCTTATGCAGTAGGTACTCTGGCAAGTCCCCTCTGAGCGGCTGCTCCACCCTGACCTGCACGAGTCTAAATAGAATAAAAATCTCTCAACTGGTGCTTTGACGATCCCCAAGACAAACATCTACCCAGCCTCTTCCTGCAGATGTCTCTCATGTGTCATGCCTTTCCATAGTACACACACTGGACAGCGGGCTGGGTCTGTCTCTGCGGCTACTGCTAGATATGTCCTCGAGCTAGTGCCTGGTGCTGCTGGTACTGATACGGCCTATGCTACTGCTGAAAGTGGGGACGCTTGGTCGATCCCGCACTACCACTCTCTCCTCCAGAAATCTTGCATCTTCTCTTGGGCTTGAGGTCCAGATCATCTTCAGCAATCTGGGCATCCATCAGAATGTCCTCAAAGATAGCAGTACGACGTCCAGAAGTACGAGACTTGATCTCTCTCATCAGCTCCTTCCTGAACTTCTGGGGTCGGTCTTCTGGGTCCCAAATTATCAATGGTGCGAAAGGAATCAAGCGACAAAACTCTGCGACGTACTCGTTAATCGACATGTCCTCTTGGACTAAGCCATAGAACTAACTCTCCAAGGCTCCCAGGGCCACGTCGGGAAAGAATTTCTCCTTGAAAAGCACCTTAAAAGCCTTCCAAGTAAGTTCTTTAGCAGTAAATCTCGGCTCCATACGATACCAAGTGAGTGTGATATCGAACATCTGGCTACCGACGGCCTCGATCTGCAAACTCTCTAGAATCTAAGCCAAGATCAAGTTCCTCTCTATGTCCTCCAGCCAGTCGTCGACATAGAGTATCCCCTCAAAACCATTGAACTCCCGAGGTAACATCCTCTTGAAGTCCACTATAGTGCCTGGCCTTAGCTATTGCGGCTGGCCAGGGTGCTGCTGGGCGACTCTCTCTACTGCCTGGTGATCCACCTAATAAGCATTCTCCATGTTCTCCCTTATCATCTATGTCTGAGCTTAGTGTGCCTCTGCCTGCACCCTTTGTGCCTCAGCCTGAACTAGCTGAGCCTCTACCGACATCCTTTGAGCATCCACCATGCCCTGGATCAGCACGAACATTTGTGCCCGTCAGCAGGCACACCTCCTGGAAATAGAATATGTGGCGGTGGTGGAAGGTCCTCCGGAACAGCTGGGATAACCCTCCAGATAGGTGGGGGAGGAGGACCCCCGAAGGCTGCAAAACTCCAACATGAACAGGTAAAGTAGGAGGAGCAAATCCAGCTGTCTGGATGGTAGGTCGAGAGGTGGTAGACCTCTAGGAACCTGCGGGTCCTGATCTCTGCAATCTAATCTTCGATGGCATCCTGAAAACAGATCAAAACAAGAAGAAGTTAATTAAGGCAAAAGATGCGATATCATCAAAGAAGGACAGTAAAATTTAAATGAAGCAATTATTCAAAATGACAAGAATAGCAAAATAAATTTAGAAATTTTCTAGTTGTGATTGAGCATACTCTCATCCTATATCCTATAATATGCTCGTAATAGTACTCTAAGTTTAAGCACTACTATGATACCGCACTAGTTATGACATAATCTTACTCTTCAAGATCTGCATGGGCCACCAATAAAATGTGTTACGACCCGTACCCGAAAATTGGACATGAGTCGTAGGTACGTCCAGCCTACGCCGCAACATCTACGGTAGAACACTATCTAGGTCCAACATAGCTATCTATCAATGATATTATGACCTATCAACATATCTTAACTCCAAACGGAGGACCATAAATATATATATGATCATCAATTCATAATATACTCAATCACAATAACTATAAAAAAGGTAAATGGCTCGATAAAGATATAAAGAAATACGAAAGGCAAAATAATATATGTCTCAATAATACAGAGTATAAGAGTCTAGTTATCTCAACACAAAATAGATCTCAACATAATACAACTCAAGTCTATAAGTCTGGAATAATCCAATACATGAAAATAAGCTAAGTATTGACTAAACAATTGAGGGTGGTATCTCTTCTATATGGAGTGGCTCCTTTGAAATTTTTGAGATATAATCATCATCTACTCCTAGACCATAATGGGTAGGACAAAAGTCCTCAAGTTCCTCTGAAAATATTATCCAGTCAGGATTGGTGCGAAGCGTAAACACTAACAGCAATTTCAGTTATCTTGATAAAAACTATAAAGCAGTGTAAGGAAAATACATGATGAAAGAAAATATTAGAATATAAGAAAAAACATGGAGATACATGTAATCATCATATAGAAATAACTAGCAGTGAACAAATATATGTGAATGCTAGAAATGAATGTATTGGAACACGAATAGAAATACCGGCTAAGTGCCGTAAAATATCAGTTTGCTATATGATCGGCTTGGGACTCGATCAGGCTGGTTATATATGATTGGCTTTGATACATGTGAGGTCAGACTAACTATCTGGTTAACTATGATAAGATCAATAGTCAGGCTAATCATATATAATATGCTATGAGACATGTAAATGGTCAGGTTACACCCTACCTGATATGTGGGGTGAGCTATGATGCATGTAAGGTGGGTTATGATCACATAACTTGCTAATATTTCTCCATCCATAGCTAGTACGATGGATTCCAATCATGACTCCTCATAACCGGTATATATGATACTAGCCCGTATATCCACTGTGTAAGAATCAAGTATACACTACAACTAGAATCATAGTAATGATCAAAATAATAAAAACTGTTAAAAAATGTACTCATCTGTGGTCCTGAGCAACAAATGAGGATCGATGTCCAAGATGGAAACACGAAGACCTAAATATCAAATATTTGTGATAAAAAGTATTCTTGATATGATAAATAAGTCAACTAGGCAAATATGTGATTTTTAGGTCCAAACTAGGTCACTTGGTATCAACTAGTTTATTATCTAGGTTATGGCTCATACTTAATTAAAGGTTGGTTTTCTAGGATGATAATAGGTTATAGACACTATTATATATACATATATATTCTATACTTAAGTATCTAGGTGTTACCTTGATCCATATTACAATACCTAGCCCGTATCCTAACACTACCCTTTACCTTTGGATACCCATCCCTTAGTATCAATACCTTGATACAAATTACCCCAAACTAACATATACTTGATATTCTAATTAATAATCTAACCCTCACCAATGTATCTAATCCTCAACTATAACCATATATACACAATCACACATTATCCTCATGTTATGTCACAACCCTCCCCAAGACAAACACTCACTGACACATACCCTTACCTTCACTAAATGTTGTTGTCGCCCATTAAAACCCGAGTACACACACTGCACACAACCAGATTCCCCCAACTGCACTGGCACGGCAACCCAACACTTGGCCGAGCCCTTTAGCCTCTGGATAACCTCTGGATACTCGAGTACCCCTCACAATCATTACCATCATACACACACACTTAAGTATATATATATATATATATATATATATATATATATATATATTTATTTATATTATATTATATATATACATATATGATAATGGAAGTGTTAATGTATGTATATATATATATATATATATATATATATATATATATATATATATATATATATATATATATATATATATACAATGCTATTACACTATATATAATTATATCTATATGACTCTTAGAGACAAACACTAATCTCACCAAAACACTCACTCACTCTAGCCCACATCAACACTCTTCAAGCTTACCTCACACAACTATGGATACCCCTAGTCACTGTAACGCCCCGCTCCGCGCCGGTATTATGTATCAAGGTGAGTGGGCAGAACTTCGTTCTCTGATTCTTGTACGCCTTAATAATAACCTGAGTTTTTGCTTGCAATGTTTTCTTAAGAGAATGATAGAACCTGCCTTGCATGTTAATGAACGAACTCTCCTAGCTTGCCTTTGAATCAATGTCTGCTAAACGAGAATCCGAAATCGCCTGCTTAGAGTGCATGAACATGTTCACTATCGTCTATGCTTCGAGAGAACCATACTGTGCCTGAACGTGTTCAAGTGATAAGTCGGATTGCCCCGCAACAAAGATTGTTTATAGATGGTTCTTCTCGTCTGCATACTAGAGTTTATTTGATAGTGTTCCATGCATTCGCACGCGGTCGGACAATGGCTATTGGTGGAGAGCTGAACTGCATGTGTCCCGGCTGCTACCATGATAGTGCAAAGCAACCATGAGTCACAGCTGCCTCTAGCATCAGAGAAATGAGTCATTGGTATGCTGGACTAACCGCTACCGATCCTGAGTTACTCGGGGACCGCCCTGCATATAGCTAAGTCCTTATGTTGGCTTGGATAGTGACTGCCCCTAAGAATGTGCATCGTGTGTCTAGCCTTGCATCAGACCCTCGAGTCGCACGAGACACACCGCGCACACCCTGGAACATGAACGGTTTGCTTGCTTGCATATTCAATATGAAACTCTGTTTCCAAACATGTTTCTAAACAAGTAAATCGACTCTGCTAGAACTGCATGAAACGAACCTAGGTAAAACTAGAAAGATCACTAGTAATGTAATATTTTATAACATGATTACTTAGTGCCTGTTTGAGTGAATGCTTGTTTCTGTTCAGTTGATTTATCTCACCAGTACTTGTATAAAGTGCTGACCCACCAACAGTTTACTTGTTCGCAAGTACTGGATCGTCCGAGGAAGCGATAGGCATGCCACAGTCCCCAAGACCCGAAATCCTGGTTTCGATTGTTGCCCCGAGAATGCTATCGTATAAGGGGGCATAATGTATGGAACGAACGTGTGCCTTTGCTAAAGGAAACCCAAGTTGCCTCGATTGTCCCGAACACTCAGTTGGCTAATGCATTACATTGCAACAAGTCCCTTTCCGCTGCCTACTCGATTGATGCGATGATAGCCAACTATCAACTTAAACGATTGGCCTTGCACGGGCGCAACCCCAGGCCCGTGCGGCATCACGTCCCCCGAAAGCTCGAACGGGCCATTCGCTTGGCTCCCTTCCTCCCTTGCACCCGCGGGACGGGCGCGGTGATTCGCGTCCGGCGCGCCGAGGCTCGGTGATACGTGCCCGGTTCGTTAATTCCCGGCCGCACCGGGCGGGGCCGGGGCGTGACAGAATGGTATCAGAGCGGAATCGATTCTCTGGCCCAAACCGTTGCTATGACTCTGAGATATTATCGATATGGTTTTGCAAAGAGAATTCCATACAATAAGTCCATAGATATTCTCAAAGTGCAAAATGTTCCTGAACTTGAATTGCTTGATTGTTTCGATTGAGTACGGCGAGGGACGGCACTATCGCTACTCGGGATATCGAGAAGTTTATCCTTGAAGTTTCGAGGACAAAACTTTTTGTTGGTTGGTAAGTATGTAACGCCCCGCTCCGCGCCGGCGTTATGTATCAAGGTGAGTGGGCAGAACTTCGTTCTCTGATTCTTGCACGCCTTAATAATAACCTGAGTTTTTGCTTGTAATGTTTTCTTAAGAGAATGATAGAACCTGCCTTGCATGTTAATGAACGAACTCACCTAGCTTGCCTTTGAATCAATGTCTGCTAAACGAGAATCCAGAATCGCCTGCTTAGAGTGCATGAACATGTTCACTATCGTCTATGCTTCGAGAGAACCATACTGTGCCTGAACGTGTTCAAGTGATAAGTCGGATTACCCCGCAACAAAGATTGTTTATAGATGGTTCTTCTCGTCTGTATACTAGAGTTTATTTGATAGTGTTCCATGCATTCGCACGCGGTCGGACAATGGCTATTGGTGGAGAGCTGAACTGCATGTGTCCCGGCTGCTACCATGATAGTGCAAAGCAACCATGAGTCACAGCTGCCTCTAGCATCAGAGAAATGAGTCATTGGTATGCTGGACTAACCGCTATCGATCCTGAGTTACTCGGGGACCGCCCTGCATATAGCTAAGTCATTATGTTGGCTTGGATAGTGACTGCCCCTAAGAATGTGCATCGTGTGTCTAGCCTTGCATCAGACCCTCGAGTCGCACGAGACACGCCGCGCACACCCTGGAACATGAACGGTTTGCTTGCTTGCATATTCAATATGAAACTCTGTTTCCAAACATGTTTCTAAACAAGTAAATTGACTCTGCTAGAACTGCATGAAACGAACCTAGGTAAAACTAGAAAGATCACTAGTAATGTAATATTTTATAACATGATTACTTAGTGCCTGTTTGAGTGAATGCTTGTTTCTGTTCAGTTGATTTATCTCACCAGTACTTGTATAAAGTGCTGACCCACCAACAGTTTACTTGTTCGCAGGTACTGGATCGTCCGAGGAAGCGATAGGCGTGCCACAGTCCCCAAGACCAGGAATCCTGGTTTCGATTGTTGCCCCGAGAATGCTATCGTATAAGGGGGCATAATGTATGGAACGAACGTGTGCTTTTGCTAAAGGAAACCCAAGTTGCCTCGATTGTCCCGAACACTCAGTTGGCTAATGCATTGCATTGCAACAAGTCCCTTTCCGCTGCTTACTCGATTGATGCGATGATAGCCAACTATCAACTTAAACGATTGGCCTTGCACGGGCGCAACCCCAGGCCCGTGCGGCATCACGTCCCCCGAAAGCTCGAACGGGCCATTCGCTTGGCTCCCTTCCTCCCTCGCACCCGCGGGACGGGCGCGGTGATTCGCTTCCGGCGCGCCGAGGCACGGTGATACGTGTCCGGTTCGTTAATTCCCGGCTGTACGGGACGGGGCAGGGCGGAGCGGCGGCCCGGGCGGGACCGGGGCGTGACAGTCACTGCCTATGAACAGGCTTGCAATTACTGCTCTAACCAGTGTAACACATTGCTCTCAGGTTCTGTTGTGACCTGTTGCATCATGTGCAGCACTGTCCTTCTCTATCAGTGCTAGCCTAGCCCGTGTGCACCTAGTTCAGACTTTCCTGTAGTGCTGCCCAAAATTCCTAATTGCTAAGTGCAGCAATTTAACTACAAACCACTAACACTCTTCCCAGGTTAGTAATTATTGCCATACACCCTTATTAACTTAACATTATACTACCATTGGTAAAAGTGCAGTTTTTTAACTGCAGAACTGAGCTCTCCCTTATTGATACATGCCCCATTAACTCTAATCACTTTCTTATAATGAAACACCTGCCGTAACCAGCACTGCATCAAGTCTCACAACTGTTGTTAGCCTTCATGGATAGGCAATTAGCAAATACATGTTGTGATTCCCTCATCGATACATACTAGGTGACACAAGACACTACTAACTGATCTCCTACTACCCACTAATACAATCAATAAAATGGATCAACTTAAAACCTCAAGTCCCCCCTTAGTTATTGATACTTCAGAGTATCAGTACTCTCTTAGACCCAGACCATGTGCACTGGCACCCTTGCCTCTGAGCACAGCCTACACCATCATTACCAATATCATCACTAACCCATCACTCCCACTCTACTTCTACTGCTGTTGCTACATCTACTTGTTGTTGATATGCTTGTTACTTCTCCATGTGGCCTATAGTAACTTGCTTCCTTTACTGCTGTTATTGATACCCTACTGTATATAGCAGTGGCACAACTACTCCCCCCCTGATACATGCATACTCGACTTCCGTTTCCAACTGCTACTGACACAGTGAACACAGTCACCTCACTCCACATTCCCACATATACATATTCACCACTAAATAATCATTAATATGTATGTATATATATATATATATATATATATATATATATATATATATATATATATATATAAACACATATATGATAATATGGATAGGTGCATACCTCTGTTGGTTATTTCATCACACACTTTGAGTGCACAATTGATACTCATGATACACTCATGCCAAAACCCCTCCCCAATACTCTTATATAATACAAATACACAATAAATACTTCTATTGGTAACTATTATAATTAGTTATGATGAGGGATAGAGAAAACACACACATTATCACAAAACCCCCAAACTATGGACACAACTTCATGAAGAAAATACTATAGAACCAATAGGGACTTATTCTCTCTCCTTGTGGGTATTTTTTAAACCATGGGTGGGCTCCTAATGGTCCTCAAAATAATTAAAAATAGAATTTAAAAGAGAGATTTCATAACTTTACCTCTTGGAAGATATATTTTCAATGCAAAACCAAGGGTTCTCTTGCCAAACTTCTTCTCCTCCAATGCTCCTAGAGACCTAAGCTTCTAAGCTTCTTAGTTGAGGGAACACTACCAGAATAATTCAAATTAGCGACAGCTGAAAACGTCCCTAAATGGCCTAAAAATTACCGACATTTTAATGAAGTCGCATTTAAGCTAGTCGCTGACAGGAAAAACATCGCAAAATATCGCTATAGCGACGTTTTCTAGGTACGTATTTGCGTCACTAAAATTTTTCTTATTAGCGACGTTTAGCGACTCAAAGTCGCTAATTTAGCGACGTATTTTCTATCGCCAAACGTCGCTAAATTTTTTCTGTTTTGCGTCATTTTGCAACATATTTAGCGATATTTTATTGACTTGGCAAATAATTTTATGTCAGCAATTTAACGACATTCAGTGATATATTTAGCTAAGTATTTAGCGATGTATGCAGCGACGTATTCAGTGACATATTTAGTGGCGTATATAAACGTCGCTAAATTTTCAGTGAAAAAATAATAAAAAAGAATGTAAAATGGTTTTTAAACCAATCTTCCTGCAGTTTATGAATTCCCAATTTATATAAATAGACCCGGAGCAACCCTCCGTTGAATTCCATGGGTTCGTCGACCTCTTCGGTGGAACACTCAATGCCGGTAAATTAACATACATTTAATATGAATAAAATAAATACACAGACCTATAATAATTCATAAAAATAGACAGACCCGGAGCAACCCTCTGTTGAATTTTCTAGTTACGAAATATCATAAAAGTATATGAAATATCACAATCACAAAATAAACACAAAATAAAAGTATCACAGTCACACAAAGAGCACAATATAAAAGTATCACAGTCACACAAAGAGCACAATATAAAAGTATCACAGTCACACAATAACCATAATAAAAGTATCACAGTTACACCATAAGTCTTATCCAATTTTTCAATCTCTATGATATCCAATACGCTGGGGCAAAAATCAGTCCCTTAGATACTTCGCATAAATAGCATCTAGGTGATCAATCTCTGCTATAGGTACTGGATGACTGAACCTCCCCCTCTGAGCTGGTGCCTGCCTAACAGTAGGAGGCACCACTTCCTCCTTAACCGTAGAAGTTACCACTTCCTCCTTAACAACCGCTTCCAATTTAACAGTAGGAGGTATCTCTTCCTCCTTAACATTCACTTCCTCCTTAACGGTAGGAGGTATCACTTCCTTCTTAACAGTAGGAGGTGCCTCTTCCTCCTTAACATTCACGTCCTCCTTAACAGTAGGAGGTATAACTTCCTCCTTAACAGTAGGAGGTGCCTCTCTCAAGCGACGTGCACATGCTCGGATCATGGGTGCCATCTGGTAAGACAGATAAAAACAAAGAATATAATTAATAACAGATATAAATATATGTATCCATATATGTAAAAATAGATGTTACGTTCCACATTAAAAATATAATATAAAATTCCTTAACTAATTCCATAATTTGGGAAATACTAAATATTTTATAAACTATTCGAATACAAAATTGTAAATACTTATTTATCGATATTGCGAACCCAACTTAATTTAGCATCACTCCATAAGCATGTTGCATACTGAGGTAGCCAAGGACTTGATAAAAATATGCATCATTGGTAAAAATTTGTAGTTAATGGGAAGTAGTACATAATTCATAGATGGTTGCTTAGGTGTAGTCCATCTACATGGGGACTTGTACTGCTTCAGTGCCTAATGGTTCTGGCTTCTATGGGTTTTGCTAATTTGCTTGTATGGTGAACTTTGTGTTTGATGGACCATTTTGTGCGCCATAGTTTTCTTGTGCTACTAATATTCATTTTTCTGAACAAAATATATAAGTTATGGGATATACTTCTTTCTGAAAAATTATATTTTCAAAATTTTTATGTAATTAAAGAATTCTACAGGTGTAATTTTATGTCAATATTTTAGTTATTATATGTTCATGTTATTGTACTCATAGATAGTGTTTTCTTGTTGCAATTTAGACATTTTACATTGTTAATGAACATGGGGGAAATAGAATTGTGTAATGTATGGGTTCAACAGTGCATTTGATAGTGCTAGTAAGTAGTAGCTAGTAAAATATCTTTTAAGATAATGCTGTGAGGTTGAAGTATATTACATTGGTGAGATAGTGGTAAATAAGAGCTGATAAATAGGAGTGCCACAAATACGTGAGTTGGCCTCTAGTTCACTATCATTTAGCTATGTTTTGTCATAGTTGCCTATGAATGTCATTTCTAACTGATCAAGTGGCCTCTAGTTCACTATCACAAAAATAAATCATGGATTTCAGTTAATAATACATATCTGTTAATGATATATATATATATATATATATATATATATATATATATATATATTGTGTGTGTTGTGTGTGTTATGTTAGTAGAGGGGGATTTCAGTGCTGGTAAATAGGAGTGGTGTAGACCATGGTTCAGATTTGGGGCTCGATTTGCAGAGACGAGGGGTTGTACCATAGTGCTAAGGATGAGTGGTGTGGTTCCTGAAAACAGGGAGGATGGGTGAGTGCACTGCCTCTAGTTGTAATTGCAACCAAGCAACAACAACAGATATTGCAGTGCTTAAATTAAATTATTATTTTTTGATGCCAATCCTCCTGGTGCCAGCTCCCTTTGTGTTAAATTTTTATAAAATTCTCTTCTTTTCAGCGATTGTATCAAAAACAATTTCTATATGAGATTTTCTATTAATTTATGGACATTCAGGAGTCTAAGCGAGAACTTGAGAAGCTTGAGACGAAGATTGACGAATTAATCAGCCTTGTCAAAAGCATGTCGAAGAGGAACAAGCAAGTGGAGCATGTACTTTGTCAAGTGGTAGAGAAAACCCACGTTCGCGACAACTTGAGATCAGGATAACTCGATCTTAATTTCGCAGGGAGCAAACTATCCCAAGCTAGCATCCTTGAACAACTCAAACTTCTTGTTATTTATGAGCTTTTGTTGATCTCACTATCCTGAGCTTTTCTTATTTATGAGTTTTGTTTTTTAAAAGAGATGTTACTTGCGTATGCTTTCATTCACAGTTGCAAGTTTTCTTGTTTCTTGTTTCTTATTTCTTGTTTCTTGTTTCTTGTTTATGAACTGTGACTTCAAGTTTACATTATAAATAAAGAAGAATTAATATTCTTGATTTATTATCTCTCATTTTTTTATGCTCTTGATTGGATCATCAAGAGTATAGATAAGATATAAAATGCATGTAAACTATCTCATCTATAATTAAATAGAAGAACAACACATAACAAGTGAAACCATAGATATAATATAATATGCTGGAATGGAAAGAAAAATAAAGTAGATCCAACGTAATACAAGTATAATAGAATGTGTGACTCAAGGAAAACTGCAGCAAATACAGTAATAAAATGAAATACATAAAAGTAAGATGATAACAAGATTCAAGTATCGACGAGCTAGGTAACGATACTTGAATTCCAACATGAAGTCCTACGATGCTCAAGGATATCTATCGTATAAGACTTATGAATTCTCTATAGGACCAGCTCCTTAAATAGATCTTGGATTGTACTCCTTCAAGTAGTCATGTCCTCCTAAACCTAAAAGGTAACCAATTTCTTAGAGAAACGTAACAAGATACATAATAACACGTCAAAAGAAAAATATATACATATATAACATTAACAATAACTGATCTAGCTAGGGTTACCATTGTAGCTTTCGCTATCTGGAACACGTAATTGAGAAAATCAATTTTAAAATCATAACATGGCAAAACAATGGTTAGAGTGAGGGCTAGACACCCTACAATGAGCTAGAAACTCATTTGGAAACTTTAAAAAAAATTCAGAATTTATTTTAGCCAAAAACTATTTATTTATAATTAAATATTAAGCTCAAGAATTTTTTATTAAGAACATGGGCAATTAGTTTGACCCCCAAAATTTTGTTGTTGACTTGTTATTCTATTATATTAGAGTTTTCAGTAGTTTTACAAAAAATGTTTTTGATATTTATTTCAATTTATTTAGTGTATAAATTAATTATTACATAGGTTGTAGTAATGAAAAAAATTAAAAAGAAGAATAAAAGCTACACCCCCCCCCCCCATTTTCTTCCACCTGCGGGTCCAAGCAGACCACACCTGCCCATCAGACCATAAACCCACCCCGTTTCAAAAGTTGGTGACAACGACATGGTATACCTTCAGAATGAGAGAGAGAGAGAGAGAGAGAGAGAGAGAGAGAGAGAGAGAACAAGTTGGACAATATGGCAAACTTCAATCAAGAAATTTTAGACTTTTCAAAGTGCTGCAAAACATTAGTATTAACGTCTACGTCATAGATTTACTAGGTTAAATGGGGATCTTTCGTCCACATTCAACATTGGAGATTTATATATATGATGCAGACGACGAGGGTCTTTATTCAGACATTAGCACATACCACTTCCGATCAAGTTCTCTACAAGTGGAAGGGTCTGATGCAAACGTTTTAAAGGTTCATAACATAATTTTGGTCATGACCAAAATTTCGACAATATTGACAACCGAAAATCCGAGTGTGAAATATTTTTTGTGCTTAAAAAACCAATATTTAACTTGAGCCAAACAACATATGGAGCCTATTTTAGTCTAATTTTGGAATAATCTTTTGATCAAGTTTTGGTATATATTTTTCCTAATTTCCCTTATGATAAAGTTAGGGATTGCGTATACGGCAATAAACAAGTTTATTGTTATTATTTTGAATTACCAATATGAGTAGTATTTTAATTATCTTGTGTGTTAACTAAAGCATTCGTCCTTGTTGGTTTCAGCGATTGATATTCCCATATTGTGTTAGTTTTGGTGTGTTTTGTTGGACAATCCCTACATCGGATTTCGAATTATAAGATAAACTATATTGAGATATGGACATGGTAATATAACCTTCTTGGAGGGAATATAACTTAAATCTTTGAGAGAATATACCTAACAATTTAGAAAAAGAAAAAAAGTCACACACAAAGAGGAAGAGAACAAACAAAATATATTAAATTAAGTATGAATCATAGTAGTAAATGTCCTATAAATGGTAGGAACATTGGAACAATGACGCATAAGATAGACCCAAGTATAATGAGTGTAATCATCAATAAAGCTCACGTAGAAGAGAAAATCAGTCATAGATGGGATATGGGCAGGTCCCCATATGTCAGAATGAACTAATTCAAATATACTACTGGATTTAGATAAACACTTAGGAAAAGGTAGGGCTAAGTATTTTGCTAACCATGCACAAAAGCTCCACTATGGAATAAACTCTTTAGACGAGACTCTGAAATATGAACTAAGTGTTTGTGCCACAAGTCGACAGTAGACGTGATCATAGCAGCATGACTATAACTCAAAGATTGAGATAATGGAAGATGAAGAAAATCTAAGTGGTATAATTGTTCCTTCCTACGAACAGGACCAATCGTCTTACCTGTTTGATTATCCTTCACAGAACATACGAGGGAATCAAAAGAAATAATAAATTCTCTCTCACAAAGGCTATTAACTAATATGAGGTTTAAATTAAGATGGGGAACATGTAAAATTAAATGAAGACTCAAAGTTTCGAAAATAATGGAACCATATTGAATAATTACCAACTAAGAACCATCATATGTAATAAAAGAGGAAAAGTGGGATGGTAAAGGTGTAATACTAGATCAAAGATTAGTGTCAGAAGTCATATGATGAGAAACACCATATCTAATACCCAAGAAGTAGATGTACCAGTAGAGGTAGATGTAGAGAAGCCAACAAAAACAGACCGACGCTGGAGATGGAGCTCTAACTGAGTAAGACGATGCTGAATATCTGTCGGTGTCGGTGTACTATCAACAATGTGAGTCTAAGTTACTGAGAGCGAGTCGAGGAGAAATCCTACTATTGAAGAATTGAGTTTTTAAATGTGGATGAAGTAGAAAATAATTATCCATTGAGTAACCAAGCATACGATAGTGAGAAAAACAGACCAACTGACGAGAATAGCAAGTGGTAGAAGAATTATCAGATTTTTCACAATATGTAGATGAAGGACGAGGAGAGGTTCTCGAGGTGGGAGTACGAACCTTCTTGGAAGTGGAAGATAAAAGAAAATTTTAGAACTGCACATATAAAGGCAACTTTCTTTTTCTTTTCCTTTTATTATTTTTTTTTTTTAAGAAAAGTTGTTTCTGCTTGTATACTGATATCAACCAATCAGTAACTTATCCACCATTTCAATTGTGAAATCAAGGAACATTCTCTCCATAAAAGTCAGCAAAGGGACCAAGCTCCAAAACTTCAAAATGGTTTGCAATATTGCTCAATATAACCCATATTTGAAGTTCTCAAGGACCAAGCTTTAGTCAGTCCAAGTAACTCCTTGTCGTGTTCTACTCGAGAGTATAGTTGCATATGTAGAGCGCATGAATTTGATGTCAATCTACGATAAACCAATGTAAGCAGCGAAAGATGCCGAGCTACGCTATCTATAGATATTTGTGGAAGAAGTGGCAGGATGTCGGTCCGCGTCTGGATCGGTTAGTGGCCAGGATGTCGGTCCGCGTCTGGATCGGTTAGTGGAGTTCGCGTGCCCGCTCGGAAAAGACTGTTTTCTGGAGATAATCAATAATATTGATTATCTGAAAAAGACATCAAATGGTCCTAGAATCGAAAAAATTCTAGACTCTCTTACCATAAAACTAATCTACAATATTGATTTTATTATAAAATGAGCACAATGGGAGTACGAATAACATTATAAAGGGACATCAAACGGAATATTAATCCCCTCCCCCCCCCCCCACACACACACACACACACATATATATATATATATATATATATATATATATATATATATATAATGTGTGTATGTGTGCGCGCGCGCGCGTAATATCTATATATATAATGTTATTCGTACTTCTAAATTGTTTCTCAAAATCATTATTTCCTATGTAGTAGCTGACATGACATGTTAAACAGTATTACGCGTCTGAACCTGAACGGTCTTTGTGACGTCACACATTTTGGAATTAGGACCCAGAAACCCAATGTTATAAATATTTATAATATAAATATAATATTTTTTAAAGAACAAGGAAAGTAAGAAATAAAATTGTTACCGGCCTCCGGGGAAGTCGTGCATGAAGCACTGCCCTAAGAGTTTATCCGAGATCTATGTGCAGACGTTTCTCGGAAGCTCCTAGTGGTAAAAACCCCTGACTACCGGGTTCTCTTCGTCACACACAACTCAGAGAGAGAGACCGAACTTAGTTCTGCCCAGAGCAAGGATTTGGATATCAGAATGTCGTTTGAGAGAGGAGTGAAAGAGAGTTTTGACGTAGGAATATTTTCTATGAAAAAGGATGAGGAGGTGACCGCAAAATATATAGGCGGACCAAAAGCACAGCCAACCGACAAGGTCATGAATGGCTCATAAACTAGCCATTAAATAACGATAATGAAGGGAAAGAAAAACGTGAAGGAATGGCTGTAAAAAATTAGCTGTCACAGAGGTTCAATGAACCTGGACAGTGCCTCAACATTCAAATTTGAATGAGCTAAAACGGTTCAAAAAATAAAGAGGAGCCAAAAGAAATTTTGGATCCCAGCCCGAACCTGAAGAGTAAATCGGATCGGCATTCGGCGCCCGCAAGTGTGGGCACGTACCTGTTAACCAAACCGAACCTAACCAAGCCGAGCCGGACGACGGCACACATGTGTGGCCCAAAGGATTTCCCACACAACAACTTTAAGAAAGCAAAGAAGAGAAACTAATATATGTACACAATGAGGGGTTGATCCATCCGATGTGGGACTAAAAAAAAAAAGAAAGAAATCGAGCTTTTGCTCAAGCAAAACTAACACCCAACACCTTCATACTTTAATTGCAATGGTGCCCTCTGCCTCGCCTGATCCGAGTGAGACGAAAACATACAGCTGGGGGATGCTTCTATGCTATGTGATATCGGGCTGTTTCTTTCTGATATCACCCTTATACCTGTGTCCTTGAGTAGGTCTTGCTCACTCACAAGCTATGAATATTTTGATGCGACACATCAACATACAAATCTTAAAAGAATGAGCAATTTAAATCAACATTGCGGTGGACTAGCTATTAGGTAGGGCTTTGTTATGATGGATGGGCCCAAGCTGAATAGTGTCTTTTCAGGATGTTTGTTCCAGACTTTCCTGTAGTAGCATTAATATTATTCAGCGTATGTGCACGTGGACTTACTGGAAACATCATTCATCCTCACATGTCCACATGGGATATAAGAGATCTGCAAATCCGACAAACCCTAATACTTTTTAAGTACATTACATAGTTGCAACTTGCAAGCAATATAAAGCAAGTATTAGATAATTGTGTTCTTTTTCCTCAAAGCTAGCTGATACGTCCAAGTAAGCAGAATCAGGAGTTTGATCTCGTAGTTTCAAGTTCAAATCTTGGTTGTGATCATTAAGGTGGATGGTGTTAATGTAGGACTAGAATCAATCCTGGTAAAGTTACTTAGAATAGTAGCTGTCTTCGTCACAAGAAAAAGAAAGGTAATTAACACTTTAGTTAAGGGTTGAAGCGTTAAGTAAGCATATAACTCCATCATGGACTTTAGTTTATTTGCTGAGGGACCGAGTCACCAAAAAGAGTAGCCAAGCGTTTACATAATGTCTCAATTATTTTACATTGATTTTGGCTGAATCTTTTGTACTATTTTTAAATTATTCCACAAAGTATTCCAAAAGAAAATCTCTAGTAATGATGGCCATTGATTTCGGATGATTTATTGTATCCCGGTGTTGAATTGCAACTAAACCCAACAACAAATCCGTTGTAGTAGGGGCAATTATCATCTCAAGGAAAAGTGTTTCATACGCGCCTTAAATCACACTGTTTTACTTCTTTCATTTCCTACCATTTTCATTCTACACTATGAATTTTCCTAATATGAGATAGGGAACAAGTCATTAACAGAAGTCAGATCATTTTGGATTGAGAAAAAAAAAATAAGCAGAGTTAAGTAGGATTAAGTGAAAAAATTTAAGTGAAGGGGATGAGAGTCAATACATATAAACTTGTTTGGATTGGAGGGAGAGTAAAGTGGGGCGTGTTTAATAACTCTTACTTGGATTCGAGGTTTCGAGTGGGATGAGGATTAATAAAAAGATTATTTTGTATAAAGGTATCAGATTTATGATCTAATTAGACTTTTGGATAATGGATTTGTCCTTTGATAGGTTTTGGTACTCGAAAGTTTTTAGTGTCGTATTTTAGTTACGAACATTCGTCATTAAAAGACTCATTTCGTCACTTAAAGTCCTATTTCGTCATTAAAATGTGTCTCTAAAATTTTTCAAGTACCCAAACCCATCAATGGACAAATCGAGTACCCAAAGTCTAATTAGGTCCTAAACTTGGTACCTTTATACAAAATAATCCTTAATAAAAATACAATAGTTACCAAAATACCCTCATTACATATGACATAAAAATTAGATTTGATTGAATTTTTAATTAAAACTTATCAAAATATCTTCATAAAAAATATATTCATAAATCTAATACATATATAAAGAAAATAACTAAAATCCAAACACAATAAAATTAAGTAACATGAGCAGTATAGGTTTCTACCATTTAGAAGTAAGTCATTTTCATATCATTACAACCATCTAAAATTTAACACAATAAAGCCGATGAGTAATAAGAGAAAGCGAGAAGAGACGATACATCTGGACAACAACAGGTTGAAAGCCAAAAAGATGAAGTAGCAGGTTGAAAGCAAGAAAAATTGTGGTATTCACTCTTTATCCAAGCAGACCATAAGTGAGGGACCGAATCATATTGTGGTATTCACTACCGAGAACTGTCACTACCACGTTTTCT
>JAYESA010000006.1:113966506-114086506 GCA_036927795.1 Iris macrosiphon
TAAGGTAAATACCAAGGTATTAAGGATACCCAAGGTATTGGGTTTGGGTATCAAGATAGAGGTTTAGTATTGCGATACCAAGTTGGTTCAAAACCAAGGTATCCATTTAGCATTTGTAATTAGGATTTTATATATATAATATTATTTGATATGTACATATGTGTTATATTTATCCCTTGTTTGCGTATCCTGAGATACGGTATCTTAATATTCTAAGATGTAGCTTGTATGGCCTAGATTCATAAGGTGTAAGCCCAATATCTTTGAGTTAGACTCATACAACCTAGAAATAGGTAGTTGACCATAGTTTGACTATAATTAACCATAGTTGACTTAGAGTTGACCTAGTTTGACTTTTGACTTAGAATTGACTTGTTGACCTAGAAGTTGACTAGTTTAACTTATTTTTCTTCCAGAACCTTGTATTAATGCAATATTTCATATATAGGTCTGTGTGACACCAGTTTGGACAGTTTGACATTCATTGCTCTGGACCACAGGCGAGTACATTCTCTGATAGTTTCTCATTTATGATATCCTCTATGTTAATTGTATCTAGTGTAGATATCCATATTTCTTGACACGATGGTTACACGGATTGGTATATCCGGATCTCGTCATGCGATGTTATTCCTTGTATATGGTGTATCTTGTGAAAGTCTTATTTCATTGATTATCTTGTGCATGTACAGACACTAATTCTCGGGAAGAGTCGATATCTTCTTGGGGAATCCAGTGCCATAGCATACCATGGTTGGATCCACTATACCAATCGGGGTTGGGGAATATGTAGTGTAGATATGTGATCATACCCTCCTTGTGCAAGTCTTATTTCTTGTGAGTGTTGATCATACACCACACGTATGATTAACCAGGCAATTTACTCTTGTGCAAGTTCCCAAGCCGATCACATGTTAAAGCTGGTACTCACTCACTTAGTCATTAGTATTCTTGTTCATTGTCATATTGTTCATTCTTATATTTATTTCCAGTATTGTCTTTATTGTGTATCTCTTGTATATGTATATGCATCTTGTATATTCACATCTATTTACTGTTACATAGTTTATATCATTGATTAGAATTGCTGTTAGAGATGTACTTCGCTCCATTCCTGACTGGAAAATATTTTTCAAAGGATCCGAGAGATTGGTGTCTGACATACTATGGACTTCGACTTATAGATGGTGCAGACTAGGACCCATTAGTTCTGGAGTGTTTGACGAAAGGTTTATCCGGATCACTATTTTTTATAGTTAGTTTCTTTAGCATTTTGGTACCGAATTTGTTTCCGGCTTATAGTTTGTGATTGGATATTATTTTTATTCTTGATTATTATATTTTGGTGTATAGTTAGACTTCCTTCATATCTTCTCGTGCTTTAGATTATAATTGAGTTTTGTGTGAGCTATCGTTGGCAGACTTTGTATTATTGTGAGATGTTTAGATAGTATAGTTGACCAAGACAGCATTCTACCGCCGATGCAGCGGCGTAGGCTGGGTGTTGTTCCCGACTTGCATCCCTACATTGGGTGCGGGTCATGACAAGAACCCTAATTAAAATCTTAATTGAATATAAAACTTGCAAAAGTAGTAAATTGTATTTTGAGGAATACTAGGACGACGTTCCTATAATTGAAACTAATAATAATAACACATATCTTGAAGATAGCACCCTAAAACCCTAGAATGAATCAATTATGTTTAATATCTATTTTAGGATTTATAAAAAAATTATTGGAATTTGGCTCAGTTTAGTATAATATAGGTCCCAAATTTTTTCCATAAATTTTAAAATTAATTACAAATTTAATGGCTTAAAAATGAATTAAATGAATTAGTTAGTAATTAAATTTATAATCTAGAAAACTTCTAGAAAATTATTAAAGAAATATTTCACATCACTTTTAGTCCAAACGTTGAAATTAACTTATAGTGTATAATAATTTCACATAAATTTTTGTGATTTTCATAATTCATTTATTATTTTTAAGAATTAATTTAGCTAAAAACTAATTAAGGAAGAATAAAAGAAAAATTAAAAACCCAAACCCTACCCACTTTTCAATAGGCCCCATGTGTTACTTGTAAGTCTGCATAGGTAGGGATGGGTCTGTCACTGATAGGGTGTGCACCCATATAGGCCGGGTCCGATCTAAGTCGAGTCGAGCAACGCAATGCTATGGTTGCTGGGACGCGTGGCCTTATTTGGGCTATCCGCTTCAGAGGGATCACCTAGGTGCCCTATAATAGGAATCTGAGCCAGCTCTGGAGAGTCGTGGCTAGGCTCCTATGTATAGGTTTTCTGGATTTCAGAAAACCCAAACTCCTTTCTTCTTTTCTTGCTGCAATTTTTAGCAAGATTTTGGCAAATTGTAATGAGTATTTCACCCCCTTCCCGAGTCAAAAATAGGTAATGTTATGTAGGAAACTACTTTTATTTGTCTAGTATTTAATTTTTTATTAAAATTTAGCATAGTTTTAAGTAATTTCTAAAATTTCCCTAAGTTGCTATGTTTAATTTTTGTGCATACAATTTTGTAGAACCCATAATTCCTATTCATTAGATCAAAATCTATATTCATAATTTTTTCCTGGATCTAGACAGACCATACTTTCTACTTTATAATTTCCATGAATTATTTCAAACTTTTGTTAGTTATTAAAAATATGAACCCTAGGTGAATTATATTGAACTAGGTTTTCTAAAATGCACTAATTCGATGGTATCATTTGTATACAAACTCGAATAGGAATTCTGAGCATACTAACATGATAGTATCATCGGGATACACAAATTTAGAATGATGAACTAAAATTTTGACACAAAATGTTCAACCTAAATTTTGACCTCAGTTTGTGTGTCGACGGTCACTGGTCTCAAACACTAGTAACCATCGCCTACCTTTGTCATTTTAGGGTACTAATAACCAGACCAATGATATTAACTAGGGTAGAACTGTAAAACACCTAGAAAAACATATTACTTGTAGGCTAAGTGACCCTAGGGGCATTTTTTTAAATTTATTATAACTAACATATTTTTATAATTTATGTACATTGGAATCATGGGTACGTATTGTTGTTGATTTATAGATAAATAGAAGGATTATCTAAGGGTAGTCTACCAGTTGTGATTCAGTATTTATTAGTGTTTGCCATTGATTAAAGTTGAACGAACTTTGTTATATAACAAATGAAAAGAAGTACAGAGAAATCCTATATGAAAAATCTAATTACAATATTTTTGATTTTGGGGAGCATGAAGATGGAGATTGAGTACTGCAGATGACTCATTTACTCTGTTGACGGTCCGACGAGGAAATAAGAATGCTTTCTTCACATTTCCCTCTCATGCGTGTGTGGTTGTGTGTTGTGGTATGCAGCCCTACTATTTATAGCCATCATGTTGATGGGCTATGCGCGCACATATGTAATGTGCACATGGATTCGTGGGTTGCCACGTGTCCATTCTTGACAGAATGGTTGTAACCGTGAGTGTCTATCACGGCTGAGCTGCCATGTAGCGTTTTGTTGTTGCTGAAGATTTAGGTTGTTCTCATTTTTTGTATGCGTGATTTGTTCAGCTTGACACGTGGCCCGCACTTGGTTGTAAAGAATCTCCCTAGTTGAAACAAAAAGATTTAGTCATACAGAGTCGCATAGAGTCTGAACCGCATAGGAGCAGATCCTCACCGAAATTGGGTCTTAGGTTCGTTTAGACGCATAAGGACCATGACGCATAGGAGAGCCTGACTTATGGAAATCTTGACTCATAGAGAGCATGTCACATGAAGAGCTTGACGCATAGAGAGCCTGATGCATAGAGAGCTTTTTCATTCATATATGTGGTACTGCACAGCTATATCCGGACAAAATAAAATTATGAAAGAAATGGCACCATGCGCCCAAGTTGTCATAGGTCACATAACTTCTGTCACATGCATCTTTGCTTCTATGTCGCATGAACTATATGTCGCATAACTTTGGATGAGTTTTAGTATACGCCTTGATGTATGAGCGCTTGTTCCTCCAAGATTTTTTATGCTTCTACAAGACCTCCTTCAAAGATTTTAAACTGTGGTTAGGTTTGAAATACTTTGAATAAGAAGCATGGAAAGAGACTTTCTGAATGCGTAGGTTGTCTATCGTATGAGTTTACTTGTCGCATGTGCTTGCTGACGCATGGATGAATCTGATAGGCTGTCAAATCTGCATTAAATGAGGGATTTGACTCGATCTTTTGAGAGGATCCCTTAGGATTCTGAGCCATCTTTTGATACTGGCTTTGAGGCATTAGTTCCCAAGGAGATTAAAGTATATCCTGCAAATCAAGGCGTCAAGTTCATCCTCATAACTGCTTGGTTTATTACCTCGATCCTCCCACGCGACCTTGGAACCTATAAATAGACTGCCTGAGGGGAGAGAGAGAACTTTGTCTCTCTTCTTCTTCCTCCTTTATGAGAATGTCGACGGTTGATGTTCCTCTCACCGAGGAGTTTGTTAGGGAAAACATTGATCCATGGTACCTTGATGCTGGAGCTCTTCTTAGAGGTAGGGGAGTGCCATAATTCTTAAGTTATGATATCCAGAACACAGAGACACAAGTACACAGTCTTATTTTGTGGATAAGAAATTATCTAGAACACGTACAGACTTTTTACATGGCCATGTCGCATGGATGAGAGATCATCGAGAACATGCACGGACTTTTCACTTAGGTCAGCCGCATGGATGGAGGCTCATCTTGGGTATGCGTCGACCATCATCGTGTCGCATGGGCGGGTAATAAGCCAATAATGCGCCGATCTTATCTTTGTCGCCTGGATAACAAGTTGTCTATGTTTGCCATTAAAGTAAGTTTGGAAAACTTTTGTTCAACAACAAACAAAAAAGTACAAAGAAATTCTATTCAAAAAATATAAGTACAATATTTTTTGATTTGGGGAATGTGACGATGGAGATCGAGTACTGCAGCGACTCCTTTACTCCGTTGACGGCCCGACGAGAGAATAAGGATGCCATCTTCTATTTTCTCTCTCTTGAGCTTGTGTGCACATACGTAGCTTGCCTGAATGGGGTACGATCTATGAAGCAGAAAAGCCAGCCTATTGTAACGTCCAAGTTCTCCTATTTATAGACATCATGCTGATGGGCTATAAGTGTCACATATACTTCTGTTTGTTGGTCATAGGGGGCTCCTTCAACAAAATGCTATTACAACTGTAGCCGCATACTATGGGCAGGCTGCCATGTGACTTTGGTTGGGATATGTTGTTTGATAAGATCTCGGGATTATTTTCAACTTCCTCGTATACGTGACTCGGCCAACTAGACACATAATCAGCAATAATTGTATGAAGATCTTTTCAGTTACAACATACATATCTTGTATGCTGAAAGCCACATAACATCCTGGTCGCATAGCATCTTGGCCATATATATGATCTCCTTTGGCCTTGGTTTTATGGATACTTTGGCCGTATGGTGTTGTGGCCGCATACAAGCTCTCCTTGGGCCTTGGTCGAATGGATACTTTGGTTGCATGATGACGATGCCGCATAGGGACATAGCCCCATATGAGGGAACACATGGCATGACACATCTGGCGAAGTAATTAATGCTCTGATGTGACTTTTTATCTTTTTATGAGCAATCGCTTCTCTCACAATTCTTGAAGTACTCTGGGTGATGAGTGGTGTGTTAGAACTTTTGACAGGCATTGAATGTCGTGTCAGGGGATCTCATGCGGCCCTTACTTTGTTGTTTTTCAGGCCGCATAAATTCTTCTTTGCGGCTTCCTCTTTGGCTTAATTTCTCCTGAGTCAAACTTGGGGGCATGTTTATTGGACGCCTGGATTTGGATTTTTTTGCTTCTAGAAGACCCCCTTCAAATTTTTAAAATGACAAGTTTAGAATACGTTGAACAAGAAGCATGGTCGAACACTTTTGGCCGCATAGTTATGATACCGCATAGACACGCTGCCGCATAGGTGCTTCCGCCAAACTGTCAGATCATTAAATGCTAAGATTTGGCTCAATCTTGAGGAGATTTCTTGGGACTCTGACTCAACAGCAGTTTCTAAGGAGATAAATATAGATAACGTAAATCGAGGCATCAGGTTTGTCCTCATAACTATCTGGTTCATCGCCTTGATCTTCTTATGCGCCCTAAGAGCTTATAAATAGGAGGACTAGGGAGGAGAGAGAACGTTTATCTCTCAGCTTCCCCCTATTTTGTGAAAGAATATGCCGAGGGCTATTGTTTATCACGCCGAAGGGTATGTCAAAAGCGGCATCTATCCGTGTCCCCCTGATGCTGGCGTTCTTTTTGGAGGTAGGTGTGTGTCATGATGGAAGGTACACAAAGGCACAAGTACACGACCTCGCATCGTGGATGAAAAATTATCTAGAACACACGCAGGCACCCTCATAAAGTTCTGTCGTATGGATGAGCAATCATTTGCAACATGCGCGCAGAGCCTTTATGTGGCTTGGCCGCATAAATGGAAACTTATCTTCAACATGCATGCAGATCCTATCTGTAGCTGGGCTACACGGATGATACCTCATTTTGCTCATGCATGTGGACTTAGCTATCTCGAGACATCCCCTCTTGCATGTGGCTATGACCTGGAAGCGGCAAAGCGGCCGTTGTAAACTTTTACAATCTTCGTTGAGAGTGATATATGTTCTTTTTATGCAGGTTTTACCACCCTTCAAGGTGCCCATGATAGATCATGGAAGGATATCATAGAATCCGTCATTCGAAGATAATGCCAACCTCACGTGGCAGTTTGCCAAGAACTGATCCAGGAGATGAGGGTGAACATCATGCATCATGTGAGGAGTTGTCCCTGTTTATGCAGTATGCTAGCTATGTTTATCCCATTTATGCTGCTTGCTACCGGCCAGGGGCTAACGTTGTCGATGACATAATTTGAATTAATTGTCATTCCTGTCTTCGATCTTTCCACATGGTTGAAGAGCGCATGATCATGTTCCTCCTTTGCTATCCATCAGTATGGATTCGTTTCTATATACTTAGGTTTGCACTACGGAGGGATGATCTAGAATGTGTTGCTGCCTGCTGCTGGCTTCACTTATGTCAGTAGCAAAACAACACGGATGGGCGCCTCTAATAGAAAAGGTTCTTGTTAACGAGACTTCATGGAAACCCTTAAAAATGGATTTCCATCATATATACTCATGACCTTGAATACTAATGAAAAACCCATAAAAATGGATTTCCATCATATTTACTTATGATCTTGAATATTAATCAATAAAGTCTCTCCTTTTCCAGAATTTTTTCTTGTATTTGTCTTATTACATATTGTGGACTTTGGGTATTATGCTGGAGGTAATATGGACATGGCACAATACCGTAGTCTGTTAAGGACATCCCACTGGAGACTTTTCAGTGGACCTTATTACCTTCTGCGCACCTGAGTGCAAGTAAAAAGTTCAAAGCAAAAACCCTATCAAAGGTGATATGGACGTGATAGGTGGCGTGGACTTAACACCGCTGGCGTACTTAGAGTTAAGTACCGGTGATAAGTTTTGATGATGACCGATATCAGAGGTAATATGGACGTGATAATCGTTAGTCAAGTAGGAAGGTTTGCTCAGAGGTAAGAAGGACATGGCAAACTCTACTAGGGAGGATATGAGGATGATAGCTCAGAGGTAATATGGACATGAGCTAATCGATAGTCATACAGAGAGGTTAGGTACGATCAAGGTATGGAAGAAAAAGGCAAGAAGCCAGAGGTAATATGGACATGACTGTTTTCTTTGGATGGGGAACATGGACAGCTCATAGTTCAAAGGTAATATGAACATGAACTGTTTATTTTTTGAGGACATCCCACTAGGGGATCTTTGGTGGACATATTACTTCTTGTACAATGGAGCACAAGTAATAAGTTCGAAATGAAACCCTATCCGAGTTGATATGGACATGATAGATTTTATGGCCTCATTACTTCTTGTGCACCCGAGTGCAAGTAATAAGTTCGAAACGGAACCCTATCAAAGGTGATATGGACATGGTAGATTTTATGGCCTTAACACTGCTGGCATAGTAAGAATTAGGTATAGATGATAAATTTAGATAACGACCGATATCAGAGGTATTGTGGACATGATAATCGATAGTCATACAAAGAGGTTTACTCAGAGGTAATATGGACATGGCAAACCCTAGTCATATAGAGAGGTTTGCTCAGAGGTAATATGGACATGGCAAACCCTAGTTATATAGAGAGGTTTGCTCAGAGGTAATATGGATATGGCAAACCTTGTTGGGGATAATCAGTTAAGACAGTAATTCGAAGGTGTTGTGGATGTGAACCAATGCCCAAGGGATGATTATGAGTGGTCTACCCGAAAATATGGATAAACTTGAAGTTGGCTCTTCTAGGGAGCTTTTTGAGGATCCACAGTCTGTTGCATATTCATAATTCCTGAATACAGACAATGGCTTTCATCAAACTTTTATGGAAAAGAAGTGCATATTGTGCTTACACACTTGCTGGGATGAACAATGGGAAACGTACACTGTATTTTTTTGTTGTCCACCTGATAGTAAAGGGATTACAAGTCTAGCTTAGACATAGTAATATTTAAGGAATTTATCGTTGATAGGCATCATGAGCAAGTCGTCATTGGATTTTGTGAGCCGGTAGGCGCCGTTGGAGAACACAGACTCAACAATGATCGTACCATCCCATTTATGTTAGAATTTATCAACTATTTTATGGATCATACGTATTTGTCTTATTACTGTCAAGATGAGGTCACCCACTTGGTATATCCTCTTCTTGACCCGTTTGTTCAAGGCTCTTGAGAGGCGTGTTTGGTACAGCTCAATGCGTTGTTGAGCTAAGAGACGTTTCTCGTCGAGCGCTTCTAACTCTTGTAGTCTTCGATGGTGATTATCGTTAATGATCAACTGGTTGGACAGATCCACTTGGAGTGACAAAATTTAGATCTCGAGTGGGAGGACCGCTTCGCTTTCATAAACCAAGAAGAATGGCATGCTACTAGTAGGCGTCTAGATCGTTGTGCGGTAGGCCCAAAGACATTCACCCAGCTTCTCATTACAGTTGCGCTTATTGGATGACACGAACTCCTTCAGTAGCTTTATGATGGTCTTATTTAATGTTTCTGCCAGACCATTTGTTTTTGGGTTGTAGGCAGTCGAGGCTATATTTTGGATTCGGTATTTGTCACAAAACTGGTAAAAAGTATGACTTACAAACTATGGATCATTGTCGTGGATGATCCTCTATGGCAATCCGAAGTGGTATATGACGTGTTGCTTGACAAGCTGATCACGTTTGAGGTTTTAACTTCAGCGAGTAGAGCATATTTCGCCATTTAGAGATGTAGTCAGTGATAGCCAAGAAGAACCGATGTCCCTTAGAAGAAGGTAGAATAATTTGCTTAATAATTTCCATTTCCCATGTTTTAAACGGCCAAGATGCTACCGTTGGATGTAGGAATTCTGAGGGCTGGTGGATAAAGTCTGCATGGATTTTGGCACACTTGGCACTTTCTCGTATAGTCAACAGCCTCTATTACCATTGTCAGCCAACAGTAACCTATTCTTCGAAGATGGTCTTGTAGCTTAGGTTCGGGATGATGGGCAACACAAACCCCGTCGTGAGCCTCGCAGAGAGCCTGCTTCGCTCCTACATTTGATAGGCATAATAGTAGAACACCTTCATAAGAACGACGATACAATATTTTGATAACTGTATCATAATAAAATTAGAGGAAATATCTTCTGATGAAAGTGGCTTCCTTGGGTTCTCGGAGAGAATTCTATAGACTGTGTAGTCGATGAATGAGAGCCTACTATCTTGGATGCCGGTGTCTACTTCCGCTGTGTAGCTTATCACACCCCAGTCCCGCAGGGGGCATCGTTCGTCCTCGCTTGGGTCCTTGCGGGACCGATCGTCCTCGCACGTGCGTGATATCGTGCAAGCCTAAGATGCACTTGCACCAGACCAAAGCTTTGAACAAAGGCAAGTAAGCTATTCAAGACGGGACCAGCGGCATAATATGGCAAAAAATTAAAGAACACAATGGCATGCGAAAATAAGCTATTTATTGATAATCAAGATGTATTGCAAGCGGCGCTTGGCCGAGGTTACAGTTCTCTCAAGCTCTCTTTCTCTCGATTACAATGACACCATTCCATACATTATGTCCCTCTATACAAAAGCAGCTCAAAGCAATTTCAATACGGCTCAAGGCATCGACTCTAGATTTTTGGGTCCTTGGGATGAGGCACGGTTATCGCTTCCTCAGACGATCTATTACCTGCAAACAAGAAAACTGTTGGTGGATCAGCACTTTGGATAAAGTACTGGTGAGTCTAAAATCAACGAACAAAAGCAACATTTCCTGAAACCAATACTAAGTAAGCATGTGGCAAAATATTTTATTACTAGTGATCTTTCTAGTTTTACCTAGGTTCATTATATACAGTACAGGAACAGAGTCATATATTTCTTTTTGAAAACATCTTTGAATTCAGAGTTCATGTTTGATATATAAGCAAGCAGGCAAGACAAGCAGTTCATATACGATAAGCAGATTCATATACTATCTCTGGTGCACAATGTGTCTCGTAAATTATATTATTTCTTTAAAGACTTTAGTAAGCATCTAGTAGACTATCTTCTTAGCATCTCTCTCTTACTCTTATCATATGTTACATCTTATCGTGAGAACGAGATAGAAGCATATACGAAAAACTGACTTCTCTATGCAAGCATTCAATAAAGAAGAGCATGAATATCACTTATTCAGTGATTCTTACCCTTTCGTCGAATGGTTATCCCTGCAGCAGACATACGAGTTAGAAACATTTGCATATATATATATATATATATATATATATATATATATATATATATATATATATATATATATATATTTATATATATATGAATAAGGTTCTCTTTCTCTGTCCTTCTCTGCATCAAACAGTTAGGTATGCAAGAAGGTTGAATCCTAGCATGCAACCTAACTATATGATAGGGTCCATGAGTCTCCTTCCTCATGATTAGTAGCGGTGTTATCATGGCCTAGCACTGCACCAATATACTCATTTAATATACTAGCTGCTTTGACTCATGAACCAGCTATCTAATAGATATGAATACCCCTCGATCGCGAGGAATTCTTTGCCTCAGGTATTCCTCTGATCCCCCCAGGGAGAACGGTCCCTAGTGCCCCAAAAAATCGTTTGTGGGATTTTCCTTGTGCACAAGTTGTCTAAAGACCAATGCATGAATATAACTCTATCAGATAAACTCTATACGGATGCAGCAGTTCAATAACAAGCATATATTCAATCTCTACTCTCTTTGTCTCTGTCTATGTCTCTATGCGGACGTACCGCCATATCTATCTCTATACGAACTGGTCTCCATCTCTCTGATACCGTTCAATCATTTGGATAACTTCTATGGAAACAAGTAGCAGTCTCTATTTAAGCAAGAAAGCATGAAAATAATTCACTCTCTCTTTTAACTAAGCATGCAGTTCTACTCTTTCTTTTTAGCATATACGAAGGAAACATATGAACATTCTTTTATTCTTGTTTATTAGCATGGCAACGGTTCGTTCTATAGCGGTGTCCGTGTAACTAAGCATGCAAAATTTTTATCTTTAATTTAGCATGGCAATGGTTCTATCTCTTTCTCTTTAGACAAGCATTCAAGTTCTCTAGTTAAGCAAGCAAGTTTGTTTTAATGACAAGCTATACGAGTTATCTTATTAAGCATGCAGAGTCAGGTTCTATCATTCTTCTTATGAATCTATCTCCTTAAGCAAACAAGTATTTCAAAAACTCAGATTCATTATTAAGGCGTGCAAGAATCAGAGAATGAAGTTTCTGCCCACTCACCCAGATCAATCGTCTTATGTTTCTACCGAAAACTCTCCGAGAAGAATTCCACTCGAGTCAGCAAACCGGTATCTCTTGTACATAGTGCCAACCTGGAGCGGGGCACTACATATCTTAGGCACATATAGAGTTTATTTTTTGGGCAGACCATCTCTTGACCGACCACTGTGATTTTTGATATATTTTAATCGGAACTTCCAGGGAGGCAGCAAGGCCGGCCAGGGCACCAGCCTCGATGTTCTGCAGTCGAGGGACGTGCTCTATGAAGAACCCCTCGAAGGTGGAGATTATTACGAGTGCGGCTTGGTGGTAGGGAATAAAGTCTTCATGCCGGACTTCATACTCAACCCGGACCTGACTGACTATCGCTTGGAATCGTCATAGGACTCCTGGTAGTCTACTACTACTTGTTTAGCGAGTTGGAGCCTAATGACGAGAATGTTGTACTCTGCTACATTGTTGGAGCATGTCTCTTTGATGGAGTATGTCACGACCCGCACCCGGTTTAGGGACACGAGTGCGTGGATACGTCCAGCCTACGCCGCAGCATCGGCGGTAGAACGTTGTCAAGGTCTTGATACTATCTAGCCAATCTCACACAAGCATCCAATCTCCATAAGGAGGCACGGATGACACAATTAAAATGAACACATACTCAATCACAGGATTACAGCACGATAAGATATCGAACAAAATTAAGTACAACATAAGTCTAAAGTAATAATCGAACTCAACAAATATCCAAGTCTCAATAAAAATGCCGGAGACAAATCCGGTACCAAATAGTCTACTGAAAGAACTAACTAGAAGATTGGTGATTCTGGCTAGACCTCCCGGAATCACAACTAACTATCAAGCCCAAGTGCAGCTACTCACCATATGGTCCATAAAGTGTTGGCTACCGATCCTCTAAGGCATAGTCTGGAAAAATATTTTCAGTCAGAAAGGAGCAAAGTACAAATCTCAAATAACAGTTCCATTAAATTGATAAGGACTATAACGCAGTAAACATGTGATGCTAGCTACTGAGAAGACAGTGAAATAAATGCAATAGCAATTAAAAAGAGACAGGCAATGTAAAGAGACAGGAAATAGGCAATATGATACAGTCAGTGCATGTATGAGAATGAAAAGAACAAGGAACAGTATCATATACGGGTGATGTAGTATATGATTTAAATAGGGAACTGTAATCTATTCTAAGTGTTTGAAATAGTAGTTTCAAAATGTGATCGGCTTGGGAACATGTACGATAGCTATAGGGCCTGGCTAATCATGAGTGAAGAGCATGATTAACACTTACATTGTTCTATACTGTATAAAGGGTATGATCACATTTCTTACTAACTACTTCCTCGTCCCCAACTAGTAATGTTGATCCAACCATGACACGTCACGATACACGAGCAAGTCCAATCTATCATGTACGATGTCTAATATACATGTCGTGTACAATATCAATACGATAATCAATGTAACATCTCATGACTGCAGATCCAAGCTATACTAGTCCGTGTAGCACAGTGTCAAGGATTCAGATGTAACATTTCATGATTATTAAACTTATAGAAATTATCAAGGAATTGGAAATTATCAGAGAATGTACTTGCCTTGGGTCCTTAGCTAGTAATTACTGGTGTCCTGTTCCAGAGTATCCCCTGGGTGAACCAACAGTCCTAAAGACATATAATAACAATACAATATTTGCATCAGAAGCTATACTAACACACAACAAAACTAACTCAGGGGCTATGCCAGGTATGTTACTGGTCAACTAGGGTCATCTAGCAGACAGACATCTAAAACACATTACATATTTTTAACCAACATTAATACCTACCATATATATATTCTTTAATTTCATGTATAATATATATTTTAGTTAAACAATGTATGTTTGCCATATTTATCAATTTAAATATACTAGGTGTATATACAATAAATATATACATATATCAATTTTATATATTGAAAAATATATTAAGTATACCAATAATACATATAGTAGAACACGTATTTATATATACCAATCATATATATATATATGTTGAAAATATATTAAATGTAGGTACAATATATATATATATATATATATATATATATATATATATATATATATATATATATATATATATATATATATATATATATATATATATATACATTTATACTAGTTATACATATTTGAAAATATATTGAGTATATATATACATATACCAAACATTATATGTTTTTATACTAAAATACATACATATATATTAAATGAAATACACATACTATACACCAAAATACGTTTATACACACATATATATATATATATACTAATAAAACATTTTCATATATCATATATATATATATATATACATTAATACATACATCTACTAAAGTATATATATATACTATGCTTATACATGTTTAACATTTTGTTTATAAATAATAATATCCATGTACATATATTAAATTATACATTACTAATGTATAATATATACTATACATATTCATGTATTTAAAACATTAATTAGATAACTATTATGCATATACATATATTATATATACTCATACGTATATAAGTATATATATATACATATATATATATACGCAGGAAGAAAGAGGAAGGAAGAAGGAATCCTCACAGCGGGGCTGGTGGAGGCTAGCTGGCCGGGCCGGAGGGGAAGCTCGGTCGCCGGAGTAGCGGAGCAAGGAGGGAAAGGAGTAGTGGTGGTGGATGGTGATAAGTGATGGAGGTGGTGGTGGTGTATGGTGAAGATGGAGGTGGTGGTGGTGTATTATGGTGAAGATGGAGGTGATGGTGGTAGTGTAGATGGAGGTGGTGGATGGTAGTGCGGACGGCGCAGCGGCGATGGCGGCCCGAGCAGCAGCAGCCGGGCGGCAGCAGCAGAGAAGCAGCAGCAGCAGCAGCAGGCCGGCGGCAGCAGGCCGGCGGCAGGCCGGAGATGCTTTCGTTGGCCACCGGAGGGAGGCTTGGCCGAAGTTGAGGGCCGGGGTGCCCGGAGCACGGGTGAACAGGAAGTCGGGGTGATGGGCTCGGCCGGAGGTACTGTATGGGGGTTCGGGTGAACAGTATTCCCCCCCCTCTTGAATTTAATTTCAATTGAAAGAAGAAAGAAAAAAAAACAATAAAGAAGAAGAAGGAAGGAAGAAGGAGAAGAAGAAAAGAAGAGAAGTTTTGGAATGAAGGAGGCTACGTTGGAGAGAGGAGATGTGGGGGCTTGTGAGTAGGTGGGGAAACCTAGGTTTTCTAGGGAAAGGTGTTGATGTTACTTTAAATAGTAAGAGGGTGTTGTGAAATCAAGGGTAGTGATTGACCCCCTTTAAATGAGGGGTCCATATTTGACATGGGGAATTTCATGTGGTTATGAGGGTGAGAGGCTAATTAAATATTAT
Organism: Iris macrosiphon; assembly: GCA_036927795.1. Lineage (NCBI taxonomy): Eukaryota > Viridiplantae > Streptophyta > Magnoliopsida > Asparagales > Iridaceae > Iris > Iris macrosiphon. Next base: position 113,981,838 of record JAYESA010000006.1, read on the forward strand.
TAGGCTCCCTCATTGTTTTAAACAAATGAGGTGTTGACACCAAAAATACAAATTTGCAAATTAGCCCCCTTAAATTTGGGTATTTGTACAGACACATGAAATGATAAATATTTGGCGGGCGATTCGGTGTCCGGTGTTTTGTAGGATCAGGGGGCGCTGTAAGTTTGGTACGAGCTCAATTAGCAGGGCGCTGGAATTAAATTGGGATTTCAGAATTGGTTAAACTAGTATCCTCAATTTAATTAGAGATAAATGCAAGTTGTGTTCTAAAATTAATTAGGAGTACATGTAGCCAAAATTAGGTCAGGTCATCAATACCAATAATGAAGAAGACTCAGAACAGAATATTACCCTAATTTGGGCCGCACGAAAAATAGGTCAAGATTGCCTCCAATTTCAATTGGAACGCACAACGATACAAAATATGGATTTATTAAATAACGTCCGCGATGATTTTTTTTTTGTGCGGCTAGAAATAATGCACAAAGAGCATAATTACGAGTTGCAAAAATAGCAGAATGGAAGGCGGGCATGTCTAGGGCAAGATTGTAAAATTTGTTGAAAGACAAAAGTCAGGGTAGCGCTCCAAATATCGAAGCAAAGACAAAGCGCAATAATTAATTAAAATATAGTAATTAATTACAATCTCCAATAAATAAATTCTAGATAAAATAATTAAATATAGAATTCTATAATGTGGACAGGTGTTCATCTACTGGCTTCTAGGTCAAGTTTGCTAGCTCAAAATAAATGAACACTGTATATAATATTATATTTAATTACACATCACATAATTATTTAAATTAAATATACTATCATGCAATTACTTAATTGTAATTACCATAATATTAAATATTGTAAAAAGTCGAAAATACCCCTGTTTTCGGAACGTGGTAGTGACAAGTCTACCCTCCTTAAAAGAATTTCGTCCTCGAAATTTAAAATCCTCAAAGTAGCGTTTATTCATACACATTATTATTTCCCTCAAAGTTTAAATTCATCATCCATGAAATCAGGTAATAATCCACAATGTCTTTCCACAATTTTTTAAAAATTTGAAATCCTTGCATTCCTGAAAAATCCCTGGAATAAAAATCAAAGTCCATTTTTATCAAAAATTTCCCAAAATATTTTTTTTTAATAATTCAATACTCGGAATTTAATATCCACTCCTCAAATTTGATTTTAAATCAATGCACATATATAAAATGTAATCTCGTCCAAAAAAGTTTGAATTCAAACATTAATCCATCAAAAATTTTATTCCTCGATTTCCTCTTTCCTCAAAATACTCAACAATGCGATACTTAAGGATTCTCCAAATGCAACATCCAAATATAACATTTTAAAAATTCATAACTTGCAATCCAATAATTTAATGACAATCTCCTTAATTTCCTCAAATTCTAATGATAACCTCAATCATATCCTATCCTTCCTGGAATTAATATATCATAAATTCTGCCATGTTAAATTCTTGGCCCTTTATTTAAATCGATGGTTATCCTCGAATTTTAATCATCTTGTCTCTCTCTTGTCAAATCGTCATGGTCAAACCCCAATAATCATGGTCTAAGAAAATCTTTCCTACAACCATACAACATGCAACCTAAGGGGAATATGTACGGTCATAGTGTTTTTTGTCATGGTATTGCAGTCTCTGTATCAGGGTGTACTACTAACAACATTCTAACAAGAAAAGCATGCATACAACTATTGTACTAAGGAATCAATCAATCAATCAATCAATCAAATAGAGAGGGACAGAAGGAAGGAAAGAACAGAACATAGCCTTCTAACACAACCATAGGTTTAATGATGCATCCAAAGTTTGATACCCTTATCCTTTTAGGAACCACTATTTCTACTACAAGCACATCCACTGCTAGCTCTCTTACCTACTACAATTTCATACTAGTTATTCTTATCACCCAAGTGCACGCCAAGTGCAACACAGCACACTAAGTATTTCTCCTTCTAATACAACTCTAAATGGACACCCAAGTCTGTTTGCAGTGCCATCTCAAGCATGCACAGCCAACAGATCCTTATATATGCACTTCATTCACTCATATACTAGTATATATTTCTTATCCACCATAAAATTTTATCCTCAAAATAAAATTATCAAAATTTACTTTTCGAATAATTTAAAATAAAATGCATATACTTTCCTCAAAAGTCAAATATTCAACATTGAAATAAAATTTTAATCACTTCCAAAAATCTTCATAGCTTTGACTATGTTTATTGAATTAAATTTTAATCCTCAAAAACTTTAATAACATGAAATCTTAACTCCTCAAAAACTTTAAAAATTGAAATTTATTTCCACTCTTCAAATTATAAATTTAAATCCACAAGTATACATATAATACTCACAGTCTCTAATACTCAAGGTGCACACAATATACCAATGGTCTATAATTCTCAACTGTGTTCTTAAATTTGTACTGCCCGGATTACTTGCAATATTACTTCCAATAATCAAAGTTATCATCACACATATTTTCTCCAATGACTTTCTATCTATATTAACTGGTACACCATTCTAATTATCATCACACGAAGTTCTTACTATCATTAGCACCTTGCTCAACAAATCTTTGATATAGAATCACTAGCACTATTGGTATGGTAACACTAGCTTCATCATTAGATTATCTCATCAAACTTATTAGAACTCACAATTATTCACACCTTTTATAATATACCTGTTTCTCTTTACTCTCATGGGCAAGTATATAGCTCCTCATCTCGATTGATGTATATATATTTTTCTTTTAATCTTTTACAGACTGTTACACTAATCTGTGATACACTTCATACCTTTCATGATTAATCTTGATATTTCTCTACCCATGGCACACTCATTAATACCCTTTATGTATATACATTTCTTTACCCTTGACACACCCAAGTAATCAATCATCAAATCGAACATCATGCTCCATTAATCTTTAATACAATTCTTTGATACTTAATTGTTTACATAGATCATCCAATTACATAATTTTATGACTATCCAAGACTGGCATGCTGATTTTGATACTTACTCTTGGAACCTTCACTAATACTCTTACTCCTCTTTCTATAATACCAATACTAATTATAATAACATCTATCATAGAACTATTGCTACAAGGTACTATACTATGGGTATCTCTAGATTAAGGCCTACTGCTCCCATGTCCAACTAAGAAACACTTACAAACTCATAAGTCACACTCAGTCAACACTAATACAACACACACAAACAAAATTGCAAGTCACTAATTATCATACTAACAAGGAATCCTCAAAGAAGCTCAAAAAGGAACGGGATTAAGGATTGAAGGTATCTTTACTGCTAGTAAAGAAAAGAAGCGATGGAACAAAGTCATGAAATAACAGAAATGGATAAGTTTTGAGATGATACTTTAAGAACCATTTTAAGATACAACCTGATAATCATACACGTCTGTCAGAAATCATGACACTAAGAATTCTCGCCACGCTAGTAAGCATAAATGCGATAAACGATAGGTTCCGTAACTAAGGTATGCAACTATATAATCATGTCCTCTAGAATCTTCACCACGCCAACCGGTATGGCTGCGAGAGACTCTAAGTTTCATAACTAAAGTATATACATCCAAGTCAGGTTCCTACGTTCTTATCACGACAGCTAATGTGGCTGCGATAAACTCTAGGTTCCATAACCAAAGTAGACGTTTTACCTTTCTCACTGTCCTCATCAACATATGTCATCAGATGATACCGTAAGGTTTAGTCTATAAAATTCATCTCGATATAAAATCAACTCAAGAACGATACCAAGAATTTAAATTTAACAACTGGTCAACAAGAATCAAACTCAATAATGATACCAAGATTTTTAATTTAATAACTGATCAACAAGGATCAAGTTCAATAACAACAAGCGAGAGCGGACGGAAATAAGGAAAAGATTTAAATTAGAAATTATAACAAGATTCTCAGGGGTCATCCCAGGAATCTCTCAAGGAATTGTGATTGAGTATTCGCTCTCGTCCTAGTATCCTATGTCCTAGATCCTATCGCAGGTACGCAATAGTGTAACAAGGATGCCACACTACTACGATATCGCACAACTCGCGAAGTCAGACCTGCATGGGCCACCACTAAAAACGTGTCATGACCCGCACCCGGTTTAGGGGCACGAGTGCGTGGATACGTCCAGCCTACGCCACAGCATCGACGGTCGAACGCTGTCAAGGTCTTGATACTATCTAGCCAATCTCACACAAGCATCCAATCTCCATAAGAAGGCACGAATGACACAATTAAAATAAACACATACTCAATCACAGGATTACAGCACGATAAGATATCGAACAAAATTAAGTACAACATAAGTCTAAAGTAATAATCGAACTCAATAAATATCCAAGTCTCAATAAAAATGCCGGAGACAAATGCGGTACCAAATAGTCTACTGAAAGAACTAACTAGAAGATTGGTGATTCTGGCTAGACCTCCCGGAATCACAACTAACTATCAAGCCTAAGTGCAGCTACTCACCATATGGTCCATAAAGTGTTGGCTACCGATCCTCTAAGGCATAGTCTGGAAAAATATTTCCAGTCAGAAAGGAGCAAAGTACAAATCTCAAATAACAATTCCATTAAATTGATAAGGACTATAAAGCAGTAAACATGTGATGCTAGCTACTGAGAAGACAGTAAAATAAATACAATGGCAATTAAAAAGAGACAGGCAATGTAAAGAGACATGCAATAGGAAATATGATACAGTCAGTGCATGTATGAGAATGAAAAGAACAAGGAATAGTATCATATACGGGTGATGTAGTATATGATTTAAATAGGAAACTGTAATCTATTCTAAGTGTTTGAAATAGTAGTTTCAAAATGTGATCGGCTTGGGAACATGTACGATAGCTATAGGGCCTGGCTAATCATGAGTGAAGAGCATGATTAACACTTACATTGTTCTATACTGTATAAAGGGTATGATCACATTTCTTACTAACTACTTTCCCGCCCCCAACTAGTAATGTTGATCCAACCATGACACGTCACGATACACGAGCAAGTCCAATCTATCATGTACGATGTCTAATATACATGTCGTGTACAATATCAATACGATAATCAATGTAACATCTCATGACTGCAGATCCAAGCTATACTAGTCCGTATAGCACAGTGTCAAGGATTCAGATATAACATTTCATGATTATTGAACTTATAGAAATTATCAAGGAATTGAAAATTATCAGAGAATGTACTTGCCTTGGGTCCTTAGCTGGTAATTACTGGTGTCCTGTTCCAGAGTATCCCCTGGGTGAACCAACAGTCCAAAAGACATATAATAACAATACAATATTTGCATCAGAAGCTATACTAACACACAACAAAACTAACTCAGGGGCTATGCCAGGTATGTTACTGGTCAACTAAGGTCATCTAGCAGACAGACATCTAAAACACATTACATATTTTTAACCAACATTAATACCTACCATATATATATCCTTTAATTTCATGTATAATATATATATTAGTTAAACAATGTATGTTTGTCATATTTATCAATTTAAATATACTAGGTGTATATACAATAAATATATACATATATCAATTTTATATATTGAAAAATATATTAAGTATACCAATAATACATATAGTAGAACACGTATTTATATATACCAATCATATATATATATGTTAAAAATATATTAAATGTAGGTACAAAATATATATATATATATATATATATATATATATATATATATATATATATATATATATATATATATACATTTATATTAGTTATACATATTTGAAAATATATTGAGTATATATATACATATACCAAATATTATATGTTTTTATACTAAAATACATACATATATATATTAAATGAAATACACATACTATACACCAAAATACGTTTATACACATATATATATACTAATAAAACATTTTCATATATCATATATATATATATATATACATTAATACATACATATACTAAAGTATATATATATACTATGCTTATACATGTTTAACATTTTGTTTATAAATAATAATATCCATGTACATATACTAAATTATACATTACTAATGTATAATATATACTATACATATTCATGTATTTAAAACATTAATTAGATAACTATTATACATATACATATATTATATATACTCATACGTATATAAGTATATATATATATATACATATATATATATATATATATATATATATATATATATATATATACACACAGGAAGAAAGAGGAAGGAAGAAGGAATACTCACAGCGGGGCTGGTGGAGGCTAGCTGGCCGGGCCGGAGGGGAAGCTCGGTCGCCGGAGTAGCGGAGCAAGGAGGGAGAGGAGTAGTGGTGGTGGATGGTGATAAGTGATGGAGGTGGTGGTGGTGTATGGTGAAGATGGAGGTGGTGGTGGTGTACGGTGAAGATGGAGGTGGTGGTGGTAGTGTAGATGGAGGTGGTGGATGGTAGTGCGGACGGCGCAGCGACGATGGCGGCCCGAGCAGCAGCAGCCGGGCGGCAGCAGCAGCAGGCCGGCGGCAGCAGGCCGGTGGCAGGCCGGAGATGCTGTCGTTGGCCGCCGGAGGGAGGCTTGGCCGAAGTTGAGGGCCGGGGTGCCCGGAGCACGGGTGAACAGGAAGTCGGGGTGATGGACTCGGCCGAAGGTACTGTATGGGGGTTCGGGTGAACAGTATTCCCCCCCCTCTTGAATTTAATTTCAAATGAAAGAAGAAAGAAAAAAAAAACAATAAAGAAGAAGAAGGAAGAAAGAAGGAGAAGAAGAAAAGAAGAGAAGTTTTGGAATAAAGGAGGCTACGTTGGAGAGAGGAGATGTGAGGGCTTGTGAGTAGGTGGGGAAACCTAGGTTTTCTAGGGAAAGGTGTTGATATTACTTTAAATAGTAAGAGGGTGTTGTGAAATCAAGGGTGGTGATTGACCCCCTTTAAATGAGGGGTCCAGATTTGACATGGGGATTTTTATGTGGGAATGAGGGTGAGAGGCTAATTAAATATTATTAGGCTCCCTCATTGTTTTAAACAAATGAGGTGTTGACACCAAAAATATAAATTTGCAAATTAGCCCCCTTAAATTTGGGTATTTGCACAGACACATGAAATGACAAAAATTTGGCGGGCGATTCGGTGTCCGGTGTTTTGTAGAGTCAGGGGGCACTGTAAGTTTGGTACGGGCTCAATTAGCAGGGCGCTGGAATTAAATTGGGATTTCAGAATCGGTTAAACTAGTATCCTCAATTTAATTAGAGATAAATGCAAGTTGTGTTCTAAAATTAATTAGGAGTACATGTGGCCAAAATCAGGTCAGGTCATCAATACCAATAATAAAGAAGACTCAGAACAGAATATTACCCTAATTTGGGCCGCACAAAAAATAGGTCAAGATTGCCTCCAATTTCAATTGGAACGCACAATGATACAAAATAGGGATTTATTAAATAACGTCCGCGACGATTTTTTTTGTGCGGCTAGAAATAATGTACAGAGAGCATAATTACGAGTTGTAAAAATAGCAGAATGGAAGGCGGGCATGTCTAGGGCAAGATTGTGAAATTTGTTGGAAGACAAAAGTCAGGGTAGCGCTCCAAATATCGAAGCAAAGACAAAGCACAATAATTAATTAAAATACGGTAATTAATTACAATCTCCAATAAATAAATTCTAGATAAAATAATTAAATACAGAATTCTATAATGTGGACAGGTGTTCATCTACTGGCTTCTAGGTCAAGTCTGCTAGCTCAAAATAAATGAACACTATATATATTATTATATTTAATTACACATCACATAATTATTTAAATTAAATATACTATCATGCAATTACTTAATTGTAATTACCATAATATTAAATATTGTAAAAAGTCGAAAATATCCCTGTTTTCGGAACGTGGTAGTGACAGAGTAAGTGCGATTGATGACCAGATCGATGGAAAAATCAGTATTATCCCGATGCCAGCAACAATATCGCCTTTGGGCCCTGTTCTTGAAGCATCATCGAAGAACATTCCCCAAACAGATTTTGCACTTGTGGTCATATTTGAGCTTGTTACTTCATCTGGGATCTCCTCATAGAGCTTCAAGATTTCTGGTACAGGGTGAGTCGCCAGGAAATTTGCCAATACTTGGCCTTTGACCGCTTTTTGTGGGACAAATACCATGTCATACGGCGATAGCAGTATTACCCATGTGGCTAGGCGAGAGTTGAGCACTCTGGGTTTAGTCATAAGGACCCTGAGAGGATTAACTCACGAGATCACATGGATGGTTTGTCCCGCCATTTAATGTCGGGTCTTCTGAATGGAGAAGACCAGAGCGAGGCACTCCTTCTCAATAGGGTTGTATCTGTGCTCTACACCGGCCATCATTCTGCTGAGATAGTAAATGGCATGTTCATTACCTGTATTACTTTTCTGGGCTAGTAGAGCTCTGAGGGAGTGATCTATTGTCTGCACATATAGCAAGAAGGGTCTTCCCACAACAGGGCTATCAATATTGGGGGGTTCATAAGATACTCTTTGATATCGTCGAATGCGCGCTGGCATTCTTTATTCCAGACAAAGGAGACTCCCTTCTTCATGAGCTGAGTGAACGGCTAAAAACGTTCAGAGAGGTTTGATCTGCAGGTCCATTTCAAGGATTGTTTTAGTCTTGTCAGGGTGTACGTGGATACCCTTCGAAGCTATGGAAAAACCTATAAATTTTTCGTTGGAGACTCCCATAAAGGATTTTGTAGGATTCATCTTGAGCTGGTGCGCACACATGAGGTCGAACAGAGTCTTCAAGTCTCGGAGGTGATCCCCTTTGGAGCGACTCTTGACAGCAATGTCAATAAAGTAACACTCTACTGCCTTGCGTAGATATTCACAAAAGATGGTGCTCATAGCTCGCTAGTATGTAGCAAATATATTCTTCAGACCGAAGGGCATGACTGTGTAACAGTACCCTCCTATCAGCATTCAGAACGATGTATGCTTTTCGTCGTCAGGAAATATCCTGATTTGATTGTAGCCTAAGAATCCGTCCATAAAGGACATATGCTCGAAGCCTCAAGTGTTGTCGATCATTATATCTGTGATCGGAAGAAAAAACTCATCCTTAGGGTATGTCGTATTCAGATCACGAAAGCCAATGCAGATTCGAATCTTCCCATTCATTTTGATGACGGGCACAATATTGGCTACCCAATCCAGATGTTGTTCCTCGCGGATGAAGCCACTTGCTATCATTTTGTTGACTTCAGCTTCGATGGCATTCATGATGTCCAGTCGAAACCGTCGTTGTTGTTGCCTAACTGGCTTAGCTTTTGGCAAGATATTGAGTTTGTGGATGTGATTTGGGGGTCCAGTCCCGGCATGTCTTTATAACTCCAGGCAAAGACCTCGATGTACTCCCTAACGGGCTGTAGTAGGATTTTTGATCCTTATTGTTCAGACTTTTATTGATGAAGATAGGTTTATGGGAGAATTTGTCGCCCATATCGACTTTTATGACTTCTTCCTCATTGGGAGGTTCCCGTTGCTCGAACCACATCTCCCATTGTGAGTTTAGGTATTGGGCCCACGGTTATACTTCAAAGAGTTCAGGTGGACCCTCGTCGTCTTTCTCAAGGTCAGCTGATATCATGTTAGCTGATAACATTTGTTTGAGCATCTCTCCGATACAAATATCAGAGTCCCAAGAAGAAGATTCTAAAGAGTGAGAGTGTAGCTCATCTTCTTCAGATGAGCCTTCGAGGGTTATGGGAGGTGTGACGTACCCTAAGCCATGCTTGGTCTTATGGTGGTAATCCTCGGACTTGCCTGTAGAAGCATGCAGACGGAGAGTCAACCGTCGGCCTTTGTCGTAGTATAAGCCCCTAGAGGCTTTCTGATGGTATCCCAACTTCTGGATAAAGTGCTTGGTTTGAGAGTTGTACTGGTGAAGTAGTATTTTTTTGGTGTCGAGTTCTGCCTCTGGTTCCTCTAGGACGAAGGATTGGGGACTTTCCACTCTACCGAAGATGAGTTTGTCTTTCGTTTTCCTTGCTGGAACTATGAAGTAGGAGTTTTGACTAGGGTGAATTCGGTTTACTGCATAGGTTGAATGCAGGTGCAAGCCTAGATCATGCTCAATTGAATATAATATGCAGAGATGTGCAATATCCGAGTAGTTCAAAGATAGTCATTTATTCATAAAATAAGGTATCTTATCCTCAGGAATTACATCGTCAAGAGAAGGGACCATGTTCTTGGTATGCGCCATGAGTTGGAGGATAGTATGCTGGATCCTCGGGTGCAGGCTCGAAACATGGCCATGCAAAATCAGTGGGGTTAGACCCCAAATAGCAAGTACCAGAAAGTAAGCACGAAATGGAGAAACAAAAACCTAATAAATAATTATAACAATAATACATAGGTTCAGTGTCATAACTTAGGTATACGACATATCCTAGCACAAATGCCCAACCTTATAACCAAACAAGGACAAGGGTTGAACCATCACACTATGATAGTTTATTTTCCTTGGCTACTAACCGAATAATACAATCACAACCAAGTCCATTTTCTTATACCAACCAATTACTTGTATGGCTTGCTATTTTATGGAGTCTGGGGTTATCTCAAAAATAATGCATAATAGGTATCCTAATATCACGCCAGTGTCGAACATAAGCTAACTGAGCCAAACAAGAAATATACAGGCACTTGCAGGATGCACCAGTCCCCCGTAGGGATACTGCGCTAAAAACACAGTATTAGCGGTTCCAATGCTCCTATAGGGGGACAATGGCTCGGTATTATTTATAATAGTTCAGATATTGTACTCCACTAAGGTGGATGATATACAGTATCTGTGGTGGCCATCCCATAGCGTACTAGAATGATTCTTTTTGGGAAGGTTCGTTGGCATAATCTCGGGATACCTTTTTTGCCAAATAGTAGTTCTACTTTTAGTTACCTAATTAGCCATATATTGTGTTCGAAATATCAAGGCGTGGTCACATGAGAATTTTCCTTAAGATGTCGTACAAAGTAAGGGCACGCTAGATACGAATCCATGAAAGTTCAATATGGATTCACCCGAGCGTGTATGCAACATTCAATCAATATCCTAGCCACGCTTTGGTAGTTGACACGCTTATTATGCGCATGCTGGGAAAACAATATATATAATTATAATATAACGTATTCAGGAATTTGGAGGCATTCTCAATGTACAACCCAAATATAAATCACTTAACACGTGACACAGTATGTCGCACCTGCACCTCCAATCATATACACTCTCAGGCAATAATTTGTATCAGTATACAGTATTCGAGTCCAATTACCAATTATACATTTAGTCACATAAATCAAGATCACATTGTGACACGAAGCTTATGTCATGCACATAGCCGGTTAGTCACTATCCACTTAGTCTGGTTCATACTGAAATCTCAGTTTAACTCATGACATATTTATAGCCAATCTTTCTCATGGTCATGTATGGCACGAGATCTGGTTACTAAATCCATTCTTCCTTTGAATCATAACACAAACGTTAACCCAAACATAAACCATAAAAGAATAAGAAAATATTCAATCAAACAATCAAGGTCGTATGGGTCTCTAAGCCGCATATGAAGTCTTGGCTGCATATGTCTGTAGGCCGCATATGAAGTCTCGGCCGCATATGAAGTTACGGCAGCATGGAAAGTCAGGGCCGTATGAACCAATTGGCCGCATATGGAGCCAGGGTCGCAGGTGAAGTCTGGGTCGCATGCTCAGGGTTAAAGTCTACTCCTTGGGATAAGTGTTGAAATGACGGCCAATAAATAAAGTGTCAGTGATGTGACATAGAGTGAATAATGTGACAAAATAATAAAGTGTGTTAGAGAGAAAGGACAAAGTCATAGAAGTGTGTGCCAACGGTTCAGAGTCATGCATCCAAGAAAGGTGATGGCATGCTCCGTTTACCGCATAAGAATCATGCCGCATGGATTGCCTCTTGGACTTGAGCAAATTTCTCATTCGTTCAGCGAGTTAAAACAAAAGAATCTCAAGGACACTTGTGTAAAATAAGCAATCATACGTCCAACAAGATGGACACATGCGGGTCAGTATATGTGACACAGAGTTCAAACCACATAGCACTCTCTGTCGCGTATGATACTAGCCACATGAGCACTTCGTCTTCTCCAACAGCAAATTCGGCCAAGGCAGAAGCTCCAAAAAATCAAATATTATTTTGACCATAAAATCATCATTTTAAGTCCAAATCAAGTAAACTAAAAACCAAAACGCTTAAAATTTAAAGCTCTATCATGTAGCAAAAACTAGTTTTCAAAAATACATGTTAAATAGATCAAAACCAAGAAAAACTTATGAAGCCCATAAAAAACCTAAGTTATAAATGTAGATCTGTACTAATTCATCCACCAAATATGAAAACTCCAAGTTCTAAAAGTATCTAAAATTATTCAAAGAATATAATAATCAATTAATATGGAGGATTTCTCTATTTCTCATACAAGATGTACTTGTCTATGGAAAGGGGAGAGAAAATACAAGAGAGAGAAAGAAAATAAAGTAATAAAGATAGAGAAGGAGAGTTTGGCTTATATATGGTAGGGTTGAGGGTTGAACCAATGGTTCTCATGACTTGAATCAACCCACAAAATAAACCATAAACCAGGTTAAACCAAAAAATGGGTCTAGTCTCCATACACATGCAACCAGGCTAAAATAAAATACGTTCCAAATAGGTATGTCGGGAACGGGGAGTGGCAGATTGATTTACATTCATCGTCTCCAGTCTTCTCACATGGCCGAAGAGCGCCAAATCCTAGTGGTAATGTGGACGTAGTACGATATCGTAGTTGTTAAGGACATCCCACTAGAGGACTTTTGGTAGACCTTATTACTTTTTCCCACTTGAGTACAAGCAATAAGTTTGAAATAAAACTCTATCAGAGGTGATATGGGCATGACAGGCTTTGTAGACTTATCATCGATGGCGTACCTATAGTTAAGTACGGATGATAAGTTTGGATGAAAATGATATCAGAGGTATTATGGATGTGACAGTCGATAGTCAAAATAGGGAGGTTTTCTCAGAGGTAATATGGACATGACAAATCATAGTGGGGAGAAATATTAGGACCGTAGTTCAGATGTGATATGGACGTGAACAAGTATCCCAGAGGATTAACTGTGGAGTTGTTTACTAAAGGCCGCTCCATTAGAAAGCTTTTGAGGATCCATTATTTATTGCATATTCAGGACTCCTGAATACATATAATAGCTTTTTACCATAAATTGTAGGAAAAAAGCTCGTGATGTACACGTGCCCTTGTTGGGGATGAACAACAAAAATATAAACAATATATATCTTATATGTCCAGCTGGGGATAGGGGAGTACAAGTCTAGCTTAGACATATTAATTTTTTGGGAACTTGCCATTGATTGGCATCATGAGCAAGTCCCTGTTCGGTTTTGCGAGCCAGTAGGCACCGTTGGAATAGACCAATTCCATGATGAAAGTGCCTTTCCATTTGGGTTAGAATTTCCTGGCCGACTTGTGTGTCACAACCATCGATCTTCTTATTGTCAATACGAGGTCACTTATTTGGAATATTCTTTCGTTGACTCGTTTATTGAAAGCTCCGGAGAGGCGTGCTTTGTACAACTTAATGCGTTATTGAGCTAAGAGACTCTTCTCATCGAGTGCTTCCAACTCTTGTAGTCGTCGATGGTGGTTGTCGTCATATGTCAATTGTTTGGAGAGGGCTACCCAGAGTGAGATAATTTGGAACTCTAGGGGAAGCACGGCCTCTGCCAGACCATTTTCTACCCGGAGTCGCGCTTGTTAGATAAAACAAACTTCTTGAGGAGTTTTATAATATTATTATTGAATGCTTCTACCAGACCATTTACTTCTGGATTGTAGGCAGTCGAGGCTACATTCTGAATTTGATTTTTATCACAAAATAGGTAGAAAGCGTGACTTAGGAACTGTGGACCATTATCGTGGATAATCATCCGAGGTAGTCCAAATCAATACATAACGTGATATTTAACGAAGATGATCATGTTTGACGTCTTCACTTCAGTGAGTGGAACGACTTTTACTCATTTGGAGAAGTAATCTGTGATAGCCAGGATAAACTGATGCTCCTTAGACAAAAAAGGTGGACTAATCGTTCCAATAATATATATTCCCCATGCTTCAAACGGCCAAGATGCCACTGTTGGGTGTAATAATTTTGAGGGCTGATGGATAAATTTTGCATGGATTTGGCACATTCGGCACTTCCTTGCTTAGTCGACGGCATCGGCTACCATCGTCGGTCAATAATAACTCATTCTCCAGAGATGATCCTGTAGCTTCGAACTGGGTTGATGGAAACCACAAACACCGTCGTGATCTTTATGGAGTTCTTAGTTCACTTCTGTATTTGATTGGCATCATAGAAGAATTTTGTCATACGAACGGCGATAAAGCATTTTGGTAGCCATGTCGTAATAGAATCGGAGGGAATGTCTACTAATAGAAGTAGCTCATTATTCCCTAACAGAGGTACATTATGTTCATTGCTAATGGCGTATATAATGGCCTCTCTATGTACGATAGAAGGGTTAGTGGAAAGCATTGTGTAGTTAGAGTCCATATTGTCTATCTACGATTCAAATAGATGGGTATCCCCAGTAAGATCTGCTTTAGATTCTGAGGAATAGGGAATCCTCATTAGCAAGAATTCCTGCTTTCGAGAACGGGTATTTCAGAAAACTCCTTCAAAGGATTCGACAAGCTAGTCAAACCTCCTCTGACTGGTCGTCCTCGAGATATGCCGTCTTGAACATTTTTTATTGCGAAGAAGGTGGGAGGCCATGTTTACTGGGGCAAAAGGAAGTTCAACTTCCTCTTTTTTTTATTTTTAGCTTGCCTTCCTGCTTGATATCTAATGGGTATAATGTAAGTCAATCGGTCTAACACAGACCGTCTTGTTGATATGCAGCAAAACTTGATTATAACTTTGTGGCCATTACAACGATGCTCGTTAGGGAGCACCATCGCAGGTAGAGAGGACTCCCTTTCTCTACATTTTTGCACAATGACTTGGCATAGATAAGAATAAGGGAGAAGAGAAGAATAGGAAGGTAGACTCTATCTTGTTACATCAGTTATAATTGACTTGGGATAAAGTTTTTGGAACCCTGTGTATATATAATAGTACTGAGTTGAGCAGCAGTCCTCGGTGGCATACACTAGGTACTGTAGTGGAATAATAAGCATTCTTCCTTTGTACGAACAACTTTGCATGTAAGTTTGGAGTTTTGTGCGTACCTTGCACATCTTCAAGACGAGTGACACAAAATTTCCCATCTATAGAACATTTAATTTAAATACACAATAGAGGAGCCTTCACTGACTTCTGTTTCGTGCGTCGATAGATGTCAGGATATGACAGTTTGGTATTGTTACCATTGGTGAGTAGACTCATACATTTGTATGGCTATGAGTTGGTGATAATAACATCCTTGACTCGTATGTTATGTTGAATACGCAAATGTTAGGTAGCATGGGAATGAACAACCCCTTGGCATCTTAGTAAATTCCTCTATCCAAGAAAGATTGGTTCACCCCTCGCTTATTATTGTGAGCGATCTGTTGTTTTCCCCTATTGGTTGGAACAATGGCATGGACAAGGGGAGTATCCTCTAAGTCACATACTAGGAATGAGGAAACAACGAATGGGTCCTTTGTCACACCTTGATCTCCCACAGGATCGGCCGTTACTGTTGGGCGTGAATCACCAAGCCAGCGCTCCCGCAGGAAGATCTTTCCCATCAGGATGTGATATCGCGCAAGCACAAATAGTCTCCAAGGCAGCAAATAATTGAACGACACGAGTAAACGACCATTCACTAACTAGTTCACAAAGTTGATATAGCAAAAGCATAGAATAAACATAAGTATAAAACAAAAATAAGCTCTTTATTGATATTAAAAGTTTTACAAGCGGCGTCAGGCCGAGATTATAAGTCACTAAAGCTCTCTCTCTCAAAATAATAAAAGCGTGCCAAGTGGCTTATAATATGGAATGATACATAGGCGATGTTCCAACATTATATCTTGTATATGTGCTTCAGCTCTGAATGCAACACTCTAAGGCTCTAGAGCGAATTTTATGCCTTAGGGCGCACGAAGGGATACTCCGCACCGAAAGATGTTCACCCGCACCCTGCAAGCAACCTGGTGGGTTATCAGTACATTAAATGCATTGGTGGGGAGGCTTCTCGTCCGTTCGACAAATTCAAACCCGATATATTAATTATATGGATCATCTATTAAGTTGTCTTTCTAATCTTGCCTTAGGATCAGTTTCATGGCATATGATATAAAACCTATCATGTGTTGCAGTGTGCCATACGTTATAAGAGTAAAACAAAGAAACTTATCAACTTACCATTCGTCCTCCCCTATCCAAGGTAATCCAGGTTAACCAACCAAGAATATATATCAAGAAATCAAGATCGCATAAGCGAACACAAGTTTTATGAGCATATTTCTAACTCGGGTGAATGAGACACTCAGATTACTCAGATTGGTGATACTCAGATTGTTCAAGTGTGTTATACTCATAATCATGTTTGTTACTCAGGTTATTCAGATTACTTGTTCCAATGCAATGACTCGCACACGGATTACCGCAATCGAGCCTAACTCTGATCTATATGAATATGAGGTCACTATTTTAGACATAAATGACCCTACGGGTAGAATCAGCTAACTAAGCATAGGTGTGAACTACCAAGTCCCCGTCTACCTGATATTGCATCGCTCCAGTGGACTATCTACACTTAGACACCCCTGGGAATACAATACCCCACACTTCCTCCTTGGCCGGCCTGATCCCGGTCCCCAGACGATCGTCCGAGGAATCCATATATCTCGTGTACGAGCTGTCCGTGACCAAGCAAGTCTCTTATTTATTACTCTTGTTCTGGTAAGATGGCGATAGTTGTAGCACAGGTAGGCTATTACCCGTTAGACGCCATCCAACCTACAAGCCACCTCGAACGACTTTTCTTATTCTTCTTTATTAATCATAATGCAATTCCCTAGTTCTGGTATTTCCTTGGTGACCTTATGGTCCCATAATCTTTCCATACTTTCGTTACTTGGCTAAAAACGACTATTTTGATAGTCTTTTTGCCTCAAGAGTGAACCATTTACGTGGATTACTTTATCTTGTGACATAGACCGAATGAAGTAAAATTTTGATATTTCGTATAATAATACTACTGTGGCATAAGGAAAATACTACTCGTACAATGAAACGCCTAACGCAAAATTCTATTGAGGCAAATGTATATCTCTATCTCTAGCAGCATGTCTATTTTTTATGTTCTATACAAGTAATACAAGATATGATTATTCCCTTAGCTAGGGGTGTTGAGCTAACTTTTATTAGCATATAATAAGTGTTTCGCCTAGAAACAAGCATGTATCGTCCATATTTTTAAGTGTACAGGCTAAGCACAGACAGGTTCATCGTAGCCACCCACCATAGCGATGATTCACATCGGTCGAGCGATACTCCGAGCGCACCTTTGAAAATTTAAGTCTGAACTCCTGAAGGGCCAAGTATGAATTCCTTTACCTCAAGCGAGTCATCTCGCTGAGCAAAGAGGGACAGGTCGTCGTACTTATGCTATTTCAATCGGTTATCCGCACTGATACAGAGCGGGTTATTATATTATACACCACTCAGAACAAGTCTCATACTCAAGACTTCCTGATCACAAAACATTCTATCATACACTATCGAATCTAACCCAAGCATATTACTTCGTATCACTAGACCCGTTCGAACACAACTTTCTACTCATTTTGATATTCTGTGTCACAAGCATGCTAAGGACTGTTCATTGAATGACTCTATCACTCAATCCAAGCTGCTATATCCTTTTGATTGTCGTGTTCAATAACTCAGTCTCTATTGCTTCTTAGTGCAGAATTATATCGCTTAACGCGGGGTACGTTATAACCTACCGTGCACGAAGGTCTTAGGCTGAGGCTGACTTATCCAAATCGTTATTCTCGTCTACGCAAATCTAACATATTCACTTGAAATTGCATTCGAGTTTAGTGTATCACTGAGTTTGTATGGTACACATATTCTAGGCGTCCCTGAAACACATGTATTTTAATCAAGCTTAGCGATAGAGGAGTCGAACAAGCTACTAGTGAATAATTTCTTCGAGAAACATGATTCCGTTCTAAGTATTTTTCGTGTTATAAAACCACAATGTTACCTCTAGCAGGGTCAATCAAAATATATGCCAATTTAAACCCAACTCAAACCGAGCATTGTACTACCATCAAGCACGATCTATCTGATCTAGCGACTAGCGACCAAATCCTATCGTCAATTTCGTTCGTGTCAAACGTAGCACACACTTATCGTTCCAAGCATAACTCTAAGTTGTTGCCCCAGTTCAATGGCTTGTCGAAGCAATACTCTAAAGTCGGTCACACAAGTTCTCTCTTATAGCATAAGGTCGTCTTCCTAATCACTAGGTCAGCTCACAAGGTCATAGGTACAGTTTACGTTCACGGTTTTTATCTTGCAATTTCGTTGCACGATGCTCGCTCCAATTCCTAAAGTCAAATAATTGTTCCTTCGTACGAAATATTCTACCCAAGCTCGCTTTACTCAGATTTTTAAATATCGAGCATAGATCATCCTACTCACATCAAAATATTCGTTTATACAGGGCCCGAGTTCGTTTCAATAAAGTCATTCCCAAGACACATTCATTCAGTCGAATCTATGATATACTATGTTGAATATCAAACCTAGAGATTTGCATAGTCTATCTCCTTATTAAACTTATGATAGGATCCACCTATCCGTTATTTCTAAGTCTAGACCACCAAGTCATAATTCAATTTCTATGTCTTCGATCTCAATCATAAACTCTAGGTCATCCAACACAGTTCATGTATCTGTTTACGAAACCATCAAGCTTGTCTTACTTCACATACTAGACTAACTCATCCTTGAAGCACTTCTGATTCACTTGTATTCTCAACTTGCCTTATCTTGTTGAACCACAAGTTAAGATGATCATTCAATTGTCATGCTACGGTCTTCCGCAAGTTCGATTACCCCAGTTGGACGTGAAATTACTACGCCAACGCTCCCGCGGGATAGTCGCCCTTATCCCGGCGTGATGCATGTGCGAGCTTGGAGTTTCGCTCACACAAGACAAGAACGTCAAACGTTACGGTTATCATCAAAACAATCAAGATATCTTATCATTATACTTTATTTTATCCAAGTTATATATTAATTCATCAAGTCCTGTTTCATCTAATAATCGTTCATGCCGTGATCATAATTTATCAAGCCAAATTGTCCAACTTTAATCTTACCGTCGATCAATCTATAGTCTACTTATAACATTCCTCAAACAACTAAGTTCAAATTCTCTAGCCAAAGTCTATTCACCTTCTTTATGTTCTATTTTATCGTGTTCGTCTGCATAACCATCAAACATGTTAGGCCTTGATCTCCTGCAAGTTCGATCATCCCTGCTGTATGTGATATCACCACGCCAGCGCTCCCATAGGATAATCGTTCTTATCTGGCATGATATCGAGTGTTATATTTCGAACTAGATTCAGGATTGTTCATCCAAATTCAAGACCAATCCGTTTTCGCCTACCTCAATCATCAAACCATGAAACTATTAACTTGTATCAATC
This sequence comes from Iris macrosiphon, assembly GCA_036927795.1. Lineage (NCBI taxonomy): Eukaryota > Viridiplantae > Streptophyta > Magnoliopsida > Asparagales > Iridaceae > Iris > Iris macrosiphon. The sequence continues at coordinate 114,001,634 of JAYESA010000006.1, forward strand.
CATTAACTTGTATCAATCCATGCTATCTTTTAACTATCAATATCATATCAAGTCTTCCAAACTCGAAACTACAATCATCCATACTCGGGCTAATTCTATCGAGCAATATCCTACTCAATCAAAATTTTTGATGCGCGCTATCTTCCATCGCGCTAACTCCGATTGTATCTCCGATTATTCCATCTCAAACTCAAATTTTAATCCGTTTGATTCAGTTCAAAATTGTTCATACGATCCGCTAAGTTTTCTCGACCAAGATATTAATTCCAATACTCTGAATCATTATTCGATATATGCCTTATCACTTGCTCAACATATTCTCAATCATTCAAACCAAATCTTGCACGGGACCTCTGAATTTGCTTTCTCGCTAGGAATATTACTTATACTAAGGCTTCATACAATCACGTTGTTTGCTGTTGGACTCGTTTGCTACCCCAAAATTCTCGATTCGTTCGAACATTTCTAAGATGATCAATATACCACTCATAATTCAAGCTATATTCTATAAATCTTTAAATCTCACTCTATCCTCAAATGGCTTTTTCGTTCCTGAGCTATCACATACACCACTCAGGAACCGAGTCATCCAAATAAATTCTCAATCGTGGTTGCATCATTTACTCGTATATCCAATTTGATCCTTAGAACTCCGTCACGATCCCTATGCATTGCATAGGTGATCTTAATCTCGTATATAACTCTATCGATAGTCATCAATGCAACTATATTTTGATTCACACTTATCGACATGAATATAACCATTCCTCATAACCCAAGCATGATCCTCTAATTTTTTCTTAGCGATAATCCATTGACATCTTTATCAATTTTTATTCTAAGTCTGAGTTACACTTATTTGAACAATATCCAATCTTGCTCGCAAACACGCTCATACCAAAGGGTCTAAGTATGCGATACCCAACAAGATTAGCAAAATGGCTTTGTGTATAGCCATCCCGTCGATCGATATTCTAGTCTCACATATTAACCAGCTTAGTATTTGCGTATAGGTATTCGGGTTAGCACATAGCTTGCAAATTCTTGCACAAGTTTATTCCCATAATGTCTGACACAAGTTGGCATAAAGGCCATCGTATTACTATATCGTTCAAGCAATCATATCATTCGCATGTACTTTTAAAAATATTTAGACTCATTGTATAGAATATTCCAACAGGACAACGAGAGAGAGCGTGTCTTTATAACCCATGAATAAACTTTCAAAACTGAGAAAATCAATACAAAGTCCAAGGACGTAAAGCCATGCTCTGATACTAATATGTCACGCCCAGATCTTTCGTAAAATCGGCCATCCCCGTAGGGGGTGAATCACCATGTCAGCGCTCCCGCATGACGATCATTCCCATCATGACGTGATGCCACACGAGCACAAGCTACTCTCGTGCAAAACCAAGATCCGAACAGGTGGTAAAATGACTAAACCACAGAGTCACATGGATAGTCTCCAAGGCAGTGGATAATTGAACGACATGAGTAAACGGCCATTTAATAACTAGTTTACAAAGTTGATATAGCGGAAGCATAGAATAAACACAAGTAAGAAACAAAAAAACTATTTATTGATATTGAAAATATTACAAGCGGTGCCAAACCAAGATTACAAGTCGCTCAAGCTTTCTCTCTCGAAATAATAAAAGTGTGCCAAGCGGCTTACAATATAGAATGATACATAGGCGATGTTCCAATATTATGTCATGTATATGTGCTTCAGCTCTGAATGCAACACTCCAAGGCTCGAGAGCGAACTTTATGTCTTAGCTCGTACGAGGGGATACTCCACATCGAACGAGGTTCTCCCGCACCCTGCAAGCAACCTGGTGGGTTATCAGTACATTGAATGCATTAGTGGAGAGGCTTCTCACCCACTCGACAAATCCAAACATGATACAATAGTTCTGTGCACCATCTATCAATTTGTCTTTCTAATATTGCCTTAGGATCAGTTTCATAGCATATGATATAAAACCTATCATGTGTTTTAGTGCATCGTAAGATATAAGAGTAAAACAAAAAAACTTACCAACTTACCATTCGTCCTTCCCTGTCCAAGGTAAAGCAAGTTAACCAACCAAGAATATATATAATGAAATCAAGATCGCATAAGCGAACACAAGTGTTATGAGCATATTTCTAACTCAGGTGAACGAGACACTCAGATTGCTCAGATTGGTAATACTCAGATTGTTTAAGTGTGTTGTACTCAAAATTATGTATGTTAATCAGGTTATTTGGATTACTTGTTCCATGCAATACAATGACTCATACGTAGATTGCCGCAATCGAGCCTAACTCTGATATATATGAACATGAGGTCACTAGCTTAGCCATAAAGGACCCTACAAGTAGACTCAGGTAACCAAGCATAGGTGTAAACTACCAAGGCCCCGTCTACCTGATATTGCGTCGCCCCAAGCGGACTATCTACACTTAGCTACCCCTGGGAACGCAATATAACATACTTTCTCATACGTCGGCACGATTTTGGTGTCCCGATGATCGTCCGAGGAATCCATATACCTCGTGCACGAGTTGTCCGTGACCATGCAAGTCTCTTCTCTATTATTTTTATTCTGGTAAGACGATGATGGTTGCAGCACAGGTAGGCCATTACCCGTTACACGCTATCACGCCTTACCCGTGTTATGCCATGACTATATTTACTTGTTTAAATATTATCATTCTTGTACATAAGCTGCGATGGTTGTAGATGCGATAGGCCATAACCCGCTACAAGCCACCCTAAACGGCTTTTCTTACTCTTCTTTATTAATCATAATGCAATTCCCTACTTCGGGTATTGCCTTGGTGACCTTATGGTCCCGTAGTCTTTTTATGTTTTCGTTACTTGGCTCAGAATGACTATTTTGATAGTCTTCTTGCCTCAAGAGTGAACCATTTAAGTGAAGTGCTTTATCTTGTGGCATAGACCGAGTGAAGTATAATTTTCATATTTTGAATAATAATTCAACTATGGCATAAGGAAAACTCTACTCATGTAATGAAACGCCTAACACAAAATTCTATTGAGGCAAATATATATCTCTATCACTAGCAGCAGGTCTATTTTCTATGTTCTATACAAGTAATACAAGATAAAATTATTCCCTTAGATAGGTGCATTGAGCTAACTTTTATTAGCATGCAATAAGTTTTTTTCCTAGCGACAAGCATGTATCGTCCGTATTTTCTAAGTGTGCAGGCTAAGCAAAGACATGTTCATCGTTGCCATCTACCTTATCGATTATCCATATTGGTCGAGCGATACTTCGAGCGCACCTTTAAAAGTCTAAGTCTGAACTTCTGAAGGGCCAAGTTTGAATTCTTTTGCCTCAAACGAGTCATTACATTCTCGTTCCTAGCATTCTAAACTCCGATATTCTTGTTGACAGCAGCATCAGGGTAAGAAGAGCGAGACTTGGGCAGCCACATCTTGCGGATCTTCCTTATCTTGGGTGCAGATGAGAGGCTGGTGCTACACCCAATGTTGAGCATCTCTTCATAGGCCTGTTGATCAAACTTTATGACCAAAGTCTTCTGCATTGAGCCAATCAACATGGTAACTTGTTGAGCTATCACCTTCTCGTCAGAGGTGAAGGTTATCCCCAACAGATTTGCCATCTTGTTTGCTATAAATAAAAGTTTATATAAAACTTTGTGTTACAAACTATTAAATTAAAAGGGGTACAAAAGATCCTAAACAAGAATCTAAGTACAATAAATCTTGGAAAGCATAGCTATGGAGATCTAATCTGCGGTCGATTACTCCTTTGACTACTCGACACAAGGAAGAGATGTTGAAATACTTGGACGATTTGGAGAGTCTGGCAATGAGGTAGCTTGGCTATACGAGCACGAAAAAACTTATATTCTTCTTCTCCTCTGTCTGTCCAAGCTGCCCCTGATGAATATGCTGATCCACATATTTGTAGTATTTCATATTAAAGATGGTTACTTGCATGCATGCGTGCGCACGAACAATATATACTGTGTTTGCTATTGTACACATATATTTTGAAGACATGCAACCCACATTCTAGAAAATGGGTGCACAAATCACTGACCGCTCTACACGTGGCTTCCTATGCGAGAAAGGTTCAGGATATGGGGGCAGTTGCATGTACACGTCGATAAAGGATATGGCATGCATAACACATCACCATAACCGCTCACTGTCGGTTATTAATATAGGCATGATATTTGAAAGTAGTAGCCATGTAAGCATACATCTGAAGAAATGACCATACTGGCGTATGCCTGAGGAGATAACCATGCAGGCGTACTTAGGTCGAAGAATAATTTTTGTGTACTCAGTGAGTGGTAGCACCATGGCGTACCATTGCTAGAGTATCTAAGTCATCGTATTCGAAAGAGATAGCCTCAATGGCATACTCTGTTCGAAGTAGCACTATCGACATATCATAGCAAAGTGGCATTGGTAGCATACTTGGACTGAGGTGGCAACCTTGGTCACTAGATGCAAACCTGGGTTGGCGTGCTAGAAATTTTCTGCATTTATTGTCTTTGTGTGTCAAGTTGAGGCAACTTTTGACATAGAAACGTAGGCATACTCTGATGAAGTAATGGCCTTGGCGTGCTATGGAGAGGTAAGAACCTTGGTGTACTGAGAGAAAACTAGAAGGTCAACATATAAATGAACGAAGTGGCAATTTCACTCGGTTGCTAGACGTCAACCTGGGTCAGCGTACCAATAATCTTCTGCATTAAATGTTGTGATCTTTTCAACTATTGTATCAGACTATCAACTGTCAGGTTTGTCTCATTTAATGTTTGAGGAATGGTGGCTTTGTAAGCCACTGTATTTGTGTTGGATAATTATGAGCAAAATATGCTGCTAAGTCGAGGCATATAGAATATGTCGCTGAAGTAAAGCACATGGAGTGCGCCACTGCTTCATTGTCTGGAGTCTGAAGGGTAGTACGCCAGTGCTTCTACTGAGCCCAGTTTTAATCATCCTTTAGGGGAGGCATACTTTTTGTGTTTCTACAGTCTTCTCTGGGTCTATGTGAATACCCTTTGAAGTTATGATAAACCCTAAAATCTTGCCACTGGAGACTCCCAGGAAGGACTTAGTGGGGTTCATCTTTAGTTGGTGCGCTCACGTTAGGTCAAATACCATCTTCAAGTCATGGATATGGTCATCTTGGAAATAACTTTTGATAATGATGTCATCAACATAACACTCAACTGCCTTATGCAAATTTTTACGGAAGATGGTGCTCACAGCTTGCTAGTATGTCACACCCGTATTTTTCATGCCAAAGGGCATGATTTTCTAACTATATACCCCTATCAGGGTTCAAAACGATGTGAGCTTCTTGTCCTTTGGGAATATCTTAATCTGATTGTAGCTTAAGAACCCGTCCATGAAGGACATACGCTTGAAGGCACAAGTCTTGTCAATCATTACATATGTAATTAGGAGAAAAAACTTGTCCATTGGGCATGTCGTATTTAGATCATGAAAGTCTATACAGATTCGGATCTTACTATTCTTTTTGATGGCAGGCATGATGTTAGCTACCCAATCTGGATGTTGCTCCTCGCGGATAAAACCACTTTCTATCAGTTTGTTCGTTTCAACTTTGATAGCTTTCATGATGTCCAGACGGAACCGTCGTTGTTGTCACTTCACTAGCTTAGCATTCAGTAAGATGTTGAGCTTGTGTACCATAATTTAGGGGTCCAAAGCTGGCATATCTTTATAGATCCAAGCAAAGACATCAATATACTCTGTTATGAGCTATAACAGGGACTCACGATCTTCACCGGACAAACTTTTGCTGATGAAGATAGGTTTTGGGGAGGATTCATTGCCTAATTCGACTCGTACGACTTTGTCTTCAGTGGGAGGTTCTCGTTGTTCGAAACATAACTCCCATTGTGAGGCTAAGGATTGTGCCCATGGTTCTACTTCGAAGAGTTCTGGTGGCTGGTCATCATCTTCTTCTAGGTGAGCGAACACCATGTTGATAGAAAACATTTTCCTGAGCATATCTCTAATGCTTGTGTCGGAGTCCCAAGCTGAGGATTCTGAAGAATAAGAATACATTTTATCTTCCTCTTCTAAACCTTTGGTATTTGACGGTGGTGTGACGTACCCCATACCGTGATGAGTTTGTTAGTAGTAGGCCTCAGATTTGCCTGCAGGGGTGAGAAGACGTAGAGGCAGACGCTGACCCTTGTCATAATTTAGGCCTTTGTCACTCTTCAAGTCATAGCTCATGTTCTGGATGATGTGCTTAGTTTGTGAGATTTAGCGGTATGGCTACATTTTACTGCTATCATGTTCTGGTTATTCTTTAGGGAAGTCTCGACGACCTTCTACCTTCCCAAAGATGATGGGTTTGTCAACTATCCTTGTTGCCAGCACTAAAAAGTAGGTGCCTTGTGTCATGACCCGCACCCGTTATAGGGATACGAGAGCATGGGTACGTCCAGCCTACGCCGCAGCATCGACGGTAGAACGCTGTCTAGGTCATGATACTATCTAATCAATATCACATGGATATCCAACTCCATATGGAGACACGGATAATCACAATATAATATGTACAACATGCTCAATCACTTAACTACAGCACGATAAGATCTCGAAGAAACAAGTAAGATGCAACACAAGTCTAAAATAGAATAGTCTAACTCAACAATATAATCCAAGTCCCAAATAAGTTTGCCGGAGACAAATCCGGTACCAAAATAGACAGCTAAGAAACTAACTAGATAACTAGTGATCCCGGCTAAACCTCCCAGAATCACAACTGAACTACTAAGTCCAAGACTGCAGCTACTCACCCTGTGATCCATAAGTGTCGAACACCAGTCCTCTAGGCATAGTTTGGAAAATATTTTCCAGTCAGGAAGGAGCAAAGTACATTTCAAATAATATTTCCATTTAATTGATAAGGGCTATAAAATAATAAACAGATAATGTTATATACTGAGAGAAGACAGTGAATAGATGCAATGGCAAAGTAAAGAGACAGGCAATATAGACAATATGAAATAGTCAATGCATATATTAAACAAAGAAAAAGAGGTACAATATCATATACGGGTGATGTAGTATATGATCTAAAGTAGAGAACTGTAACTATTCTAAGTGTTTGGAATATCATTCTATCATGTGATTGGCTTAGAATAGGATCACGCTGGCTATATATCATTAGCTATGATTCATGTAAGGTCAGGCTAACAATTTGGTTAGCTATGATGCATGTAGAGGTCAGGCTAATCATATATAACAGCTATAAGGCATGTAATGGTCAGGCCGCACCCGACGTGAGATGTGGGATGAGCTATGATGCATGTAGAGTTAGGTATAATCACATAATCTACTAATATTTCCCCCGCCCCCAACTAGTACAGTGGATCAATCATGACACGTCACGATACACGAGCAATATCCAATATATCAATATCGTATACAATGTCAATATGATAATCAATGTAACATCTCATAATTTCAGATCCAATCTATATACTAGTCCGTGTAACACAGTGTCAAGAATCAGATGTAACATTTCTAGATACTGGAATTATAGATATTATCAAATAATTGAAAAAATTATCAGAGAATGTACTCGCCTCGGGTCCTTAGCTGGTAATACCAATATCTTGTTCCAGTGCATCGCCTGGATGATCCAACAGTCCTATAGATATATCATAAAATAATACAACACTGCATCAGATGCTACACTAACACACAATCAAAAATACATCGAACTCAGGGGCTATGCCAGGTATGGCACTAGTCAACTAGGGTCAAGTGCGTCAAGTTGCATGGGCGTCGCGTCTGTGATTGCTTTGCAAGACAGACGGTCAAAATGATACGGTGCTCGCCAGTACGTCAGTGTACATGTGGTTGTCTGCTAACATGCTACGTGGTCATACTTAGGTCATCTAGTAGATAAACCAAATATATATATATATATATATATATATATATATATATATATATATATATATATATATATATATATATATATATCAACACATTAACACTAATTAATTACAATTATAAAAGATGCAAATATAAATATACATATTATACATATTATTAATTATAAATATCAATACTCAATACATACATAATATATATAGTTGAACAATATATATATATATATATATATATATATATATATATATATATATATATATATATATATATATATATATACATCATATGTATGCCACAAATACTTACATATACTAATTATATATATATATCTATATATATATATATATATATATTATTTAATACGTAAATATACTAATATATTTGAATACATGTATATAAATAGAAAAATACACTAATACATACATATATACATACACACACACACATACACATATACACACATATACGTATGCGAGGGGAGGATCGAACCTGAGCGTGCACGACATCGGCGGGGATGTCGACGACGATGACGAGGTGGTGGTGGTTCTGCAGATGAGGGTGGCCCGAGGGGATGGCCGGACAGTGGAGGAGCCTGGTGGTGGTGATAGGGTGGTGGTAGTGGTCGAACGGGTGGCTCGAGGGGTGGTGGAGCTGGCCGGACAAAGGAGCTCAGGCGGGGGGAGAAGAGCAGCGGGAGGAGTCGTGATCGGAGCTCGAGATGAGCAGAGGGAGGTTACAGCGGGCCGAGCTGCGGGGACAGCAGGGTGGTGGTGACGGAAAAGATGGAGGGGAGCGGCGAAGTCGTGCCGGATGTAGGGAGGTGGATGGAGTGGCAGCTCGCCGGAGTTGTAAAGAAGGGAGGAACAGCGGTCTGGGTCGGGCTATGCAGGTGGAGTTGAGTCGATGCAGGGAGAAGGGAATGCAGGGGGAGAATGGCCGGATGGGTCATCGAGTGCAGTGGTGGGAAGGTGGTCGACGGGGAAGAGGGAGCTCGGGAGGAGTCGAGGGAAGGGGAGTGGCCGGCTGACTGGTGAGGATGGTGGTGATGCGGGTTGGTTCGGTGGTGGCGCCAGAATGTCGAGGCAGTGGGTGAAGGAAGAGTAGTCGGTATGGAGTCGAGGGAAGGGGAGTTACGGAGCAGTGCCGGAGCAGCAGGCCGGCTGTGGGGGTCGGAGCTTGGTCGGAGAGCTCGACCAAGGGTCTAGTGGTGGAGGCTGGATCGGTGGCTGGGTGTCAGAGATGACGGAGGTTGGCCGGATGGTCGGGCTGGAGGTGACCGGAGGTTGAAGGAGGGTTGGTTTTGGTTTGTTTGTGAAGGTGTTGTATTTGTGAAGAATTTTTTTTGGGGATGGTAGTTTTGTATGTGGGAGGAGATGATGTAACCTCCTGGAAATTAGGGCCGGCCAAGCCTAGGGATGGGGTTGCCTTGGGAAAAGGGGTTGAGGAATATATAAGGGATTGTGTGGTGGGGATGGCTCCATTTTAAATAGATGGTCAAGATTCAACATGGAGAAAATTCAAACAAGAAAGAGGAGAGAGGGGTTGGGTTGACTAGTCAAAGAAAGGGGGTTATTTTCTTCATTTGGGTTAAACCAATAGGATGGTGACACACCATTGCAATTTGTAATTAAGTCCCCAAAAATTGGAAAATTGCACAGAAGTGGGTTTTTAGATTTAATTAATTAAAATTAGATACAATTGGCGTTCTAAAATTAATTAGAAGCACAAGGGGCTGAAATTAAGTTGGGATGCAAATATCATTAGTGAAGAAGACTCAGAACAGAATATTATCCTAATTTGGGTTGCACGAAAATGGGTCGAGTTTGTCTCCAATTTCGATTGGAACGCACAACGCTACAAAGTCAGATTTTATTTAGAAATTAAATAAACGTCCGCTACGAATATTATGCGGCTAAAATAAAGCACAAGAGAGCATAATTATGAGTTATAAAAAGGTCCGAATGGAAGGCGGGCACGTCTAGGGCAAGGTTGTGAAATATGTTAGAAGACAAAAGATAGGGTAGCGTTCTAAATATCGAAGCAACGGTAAGGCGCGATAATTAAATAAAATTACGGAAATTAATTATAATTAAATATTATACAATCATTTACACATAAATTATGAAAATATGAAAATACCCCTAATTCGAAACGTGGTGGTGACAAGTCTACCATTCTTAAAAGAATTTCGTCCTCAAAATTTAAGATCCTCGCCAGTCGTATTTATTTATTCATTTTCCATCAAATTTTTTTTAAATTCATCGGATCACAAAATCATGAAGTGAATCCATATTGCTACTTCACAAAATTTCTTTCCAAATTTTATAAGTATCATATTCCCGCAAACCTTTAAAATAAAAAATCAATTTCCATCCTTATCAAAATCTCCTCAAAAATTTTATGTTAATCACTAAATACAAAACTTAATATTCAATCCTCAAATTTTAAATCCACCTAATGTATATTAAAAAAAAATCTCGTCCAAAATGTTTGTATTTGAACACCAACCCATTAATATCTTACTCCTCAAATTTTGAGTAAATCACTAAATACAAATTTAACTATCCAATCCTTTGATCGAAAATCTAGTCCTTGTACGTTTATAAAAATTTAAAATCTTATCCCAAAATTTGAATTCAACACTTATCCATTAGTGATCTAAATCCTCGATTTCTTTTTCCACACAATACTAATAATATAATACTCGTAAAATCCTCAATTGAAATTTTTAAATAAATCTATATCTTGCAGTCTAATAAATACAATAATAATCTTCATAATTTTCCTTAAAATTTAATGATAATTTCAATCATTTCATAATCTTCATAAAATTAACGTTTTAACAAGATCGCCAATCCTGTCATATCAAGTTCTCAACTCTTTGTTTAAATTATTATTTTTCCTCGAATTTTAAGGCGCATTGTCTCTTTCTGTCAAACCATATCCTCTTCATTGATTCTTTACTTACAGTCAATCCTCAACAATCAAGGTCTAAGAGAATCCTACATACAGTCATACAACACGCAATACAACACGTATTCTAGATAAATATGCAATCCAGATGAAACAGGCATGGTCATCTTTTGTCGTGGTATTAAGGTCTCTGCCGGGGTGTACTACTAGCTATATTCTAGCAAAGAAAAATCACGAATACAACTAAGGTACTAAGGAATCAATCAATCAATCAATAGACGAAAAGGAACAAAAGGAAGAACAGAACATAGTATTCTAACCCATTACTTGGATATCTTCATCCTCTAATATACACTTAACTCTGGCACACTAACTAATTCCTATCCTTGTACACTGGTACCCATATCAACTAATCATTAGTCCACAACATCCATGAATATATCCTCATTGCACACACCTGTCTATTAATACCAAAATCTGATACCAAGGACCTCTAACAAAATCATAGGTCATTGATGCATTCAAAGTTTGATACTCCTATCCCTTTAGGTACCTATGTTCTAGTACAAGTACACCCACTGTTAGTCCTCTTCCTACTATAATTGTTCATACTAGTTGTTCTTATCACTCAAGTGCACGCCAAGTGCAACACAACACACTAAGTACTACTCCTTATAATGCAACTCTAGATGGACACCCAAGTCTGTTTGTAGTGCCATCTCAATCATGCTCAAGTCAACAGATCCTTACGTATGCACTTCATCCACACATATACTAATATATATTTCTTACCCGCCATAAAAAAATTTATCCTCAAAATAAAATCCTCAAAATAAACTCCTCGAACAATTTAAAGTAAAATGCATATACTTTCCTCAAAGTCAAATACCCAATATCGAAATAAATTTTTAATCACTTCTAAAATCTCTATAGTTTTGACTGTGTTTATTGAATCAAATTTTTGAATCCTCAATATTTAATAAAATAGAATCTCAACTCCTCAAAATCCTTAAAATTAAAATTTATTTTCACTCTTCAAATTTTAAATCCATAAGCATACATATAAATACTCACAGTCTCTAATACTCAAGGTGCGCACAAATACACCAATTATCTACAACCTCAACTGTATACTAAAATCTGTACTACCCTGATTACTTGCACTATTACTCCCAATAATTAAAGGTTATCATCACACGTATTTTCTCCAATGATTTTCTGTCTATATTAACTAATACACCAATCTAATTATCATCACATGAAGTACTGACTGTTATTAGCACCTTGCTCAACAAATCTTTGATATAGAATCACTAGCACTATTGGTATGGTAACACTAGTTCCATCATTAGATCATCTCATCAACTTATTAGAACTTACGATTACTTGCACCTTCTATAACACCCATGTTTTACTTTACTCTCATGGGCATGTATATGGTTCTTCATCTCGATTGATGTATATGTATTTCCCTTTAATCTTTTACAGCCTGTTAAACTAATCTGTGATACGCTTCACCATTTTTAATACCAATCCTGATATTTCTCTACTCATGAAATCTTATTATAACTCCTTATGCATATATATTTTTTTATTTTTTATACACCCGGTATTAATTATCAAATTGAATATCATGCTCCACAATTCCTTGATACTTAATTGTTTACATAGATCATCCAACTACATAAATTCATGACTAGTCAGGACGGGTATGATGGCTCTGATACTAACTCTTGGAACTATCACTGATACTCTATACTCTCCTTTACTCATAGTACTATAATGACACCTATCCTAGAGCTATTGCTACAAGGTACTATGATATGGGTTAACTCTAGATTAAGGCCTACTGCTCACATGTCCAACTAGGAAACACTTACAAACTCATAAGCAACACTCAGTCAATACTAATACTCAAGACACAGACATAATTATAAGTCACTATTTATCATACTTAACAAGGAATCCTCAAAGAAAGTTGAGGACTGAAGGTATTTCTACTGCTAGTAAAGAAAAGAAGCGATGGAACAAGTCCTGTAATAACGGAAAATAAGTATTGAGATGAGACTTTAAGAACCAATTTAAAATACAACCTAATAATCATACACGTCTGTCCGAAATCATGACACTCAGAATTCTCACCACGTCAGTATGCATAGGTACGATAAACGACAGGTTCCATAACTAAAGTTTGCAACCCTATAATCATGTCATCTAGAATCCTCGTCACGCCAACCGGTATGGCTGTGAGAGACTCTAAATTTCATAACTAAAGTATGTACATCCAAGTCAGGTTCCTACGTTCTCGTCACGACAGCTAATATGGCTACAATAAACTCTAGGTTCCATAATCAAAGTAGACGTTTTACCTTTCTTACTGTCTTCATCAATATATGTCATCAGATGATACCGTAAATTTTAGTCCTCAAAATTTATCTCGATATGAAATCAACTCAACAATGATACCAAGAATTTAAATTTAACAACTGGTCAACAAGAATCAACTCAATATCAACGAGTGAGGATGGACGAAAACAAGGGCGAAGGATTTAAATTAGAAATTTTAATAAGATTCTCAAGGGGACGTCCCAGGAATCTCTCAAAAATTTTATGATTGAGTATCCACTCTCATCCTAGTATCATATGTCCTATATTCTATAGCAGGCACGCAGTAGTACAACTATGACGTCGCACTACCACGACATCACTCAACTTGCGAAGTCTGACCTGCGTGGGCCACCACTAAAAATGTGTCACGACCCACACCCGGTATAGGGGCACGAAAGCGTGGGTACGTCCAGCATACACCGCAGCATCGACAGTAGAATATTGTCTAGGTCCTGATACTATCTAATCAATATCACATGGATATCTAACTCCATATGGAGACACAGATAATCAGAATATAATATGTACAACATACTCAATCACATAACTACAGTACGATAAGATCTCGAAGAAACAAGTAAGATGCAACACAAATCTAAAATAGAATAGTCTAACTCAACAATATAATCCAAGTCCCAAATAAGTTTGTCGGAGACAAATCCGGTACCAAAATAGACAGCTAAGAAACTAACTAGATAACTAGTAATCCCGGCTAAACCTCCCGGAATCACAACTGAACTACTAAGTCCAAGACTGCAGCTACTCACCCTATGATCCATAAGTGGTGGACACCAGTCCTCTAGGCATAGTCTGGAAAATATTTTCCAGTCAAGAAGGAGCAAAGTACATCTCAAAAAATATTTTCATTTAATTGATAAGGGCTATAAAACAATAAACAGATAATATTATATACTGAGAGAAGGCAGTGAATAAATGCAATGGCAAAGTAAAGAGACAGGCAATGTAAAGAGACAGGCAATATAGACAATATGAAACAGTCAATGCATATATAAAACGAAGAAAAAGAGGTACAATATCATATACGGGTGATAGTATATGAACTAAAGTAGAGAACTGTAACTATTCTAAGTGTTTGGAATATCAGTCTATCATGTGATCGGCTTGGGACAGAATCAGGCTGGCTACATATGATTAGCTATAATTCATGTAAGGTCAGGCTAACCATTTGGTTAGCTATGATGCATATAGAGGTCAGGCTAATTATATATAATAGCTATGAGGCATGTAATGGTCAGGCCGCACCCGACGTGAGATATGGGTTGAGCTATGATGCATGTAGAGTTGGGTATGATCACATAATCTACTAATATTTCCCCTGCCCCCAACTAGTACAGTGGATCAATCACGACACGTCACAATAAACGAGCAATATCCAATATATCAATGTTGTGTACAATGTCAATACGATAATCAATGTAACATCTCATGATTTCAGATCTAATCTATATACTAGTCCGTGTAGCACAGTGTCAAGAATCAGATGTAACATTTCTAGATATTGGAATTATAGATATTATCAAATAATTGGAAAAATTATCAAAGAATGTACTCGCCTTGGGTCCTTAGCTGGTAATACCAATATCCTATTCCAGTGTATCGCCTGGATGATCCAACAGTCCTATAGATATATCATAAAATAATACAATACTACATCAGATGCTACACTAACACACAATCAAAAATATATCAAACTCAGGGGCTATGCCAGGTATGGCACTAGTCAGCTAGGGTCAAGTGCGTCAAGTTGCACGGGCGTTGCGTCTGTGATTACTGTGCAAGACAGACGGTCAAAATAATATGGAACTCGCTAGTACGTCATTGTACATGTGGTTGTCTACTAACATGCTACGTGATCATACTTGGGTCATCTAGTAGATAGACCAAATATATATATATATATATATATATATATATATATATGAACACATTAATACTAATTAATTACAATTATAAAAGATACATATATAAATATACATATTATACATATTATTAATTATAAATATCAATACTCAATACATACATAATATATATAGTTGAACAATATATATATATATATATATATCATATGTATGCCACAATTATATTTAATTATATATCTATTAGTTTGAGAAAAAGCTTATATATATATATATATATATATATATATATATATATATATATATATATATATATATATATATATATATATATATATATATATATATATATATATACATATATATATATATATATGTACCAATTTAATACATATACCATATACGTATATAAGTACATATATATATAAATATATATATGCTACATATATATACATACCAAAAATACAATTTTACCAACCATATACTAGATAAATACATATACTATATATATATATATATATATATATATATATATATATATATATATATATATATATATATATATATATATATATATATATATATATATATATATCAACATTAATATTAACAAATACTAATGATATTATACTAATTGAGTTTATACTATATATATGTATACATATACATACCAATTATATATATTAAGGATATACTAAATGCATATACAATATATATATATATATATATATATATATATATATATATATATATATATATATATATATATATATACTAATTATATATATATATATATATATATACTAATTATATATATATATATATATACTAATTATATATATATATATATTATTTAATACGTAAATATACTAATATATTTGAGTACATGTATATACATACATACACACACATATACACATATACACACATACACGTATGCGAGGGAAGGATCGAACCTGAGCATGCACGACGTCGGCGGGGACGTCGACGACGATGATGAGGTGGTGGTGGTTCTGCTGTTGAGGGTGGCCCAAGGGGATGGTCGGACAGTGGAGGAGCCTGATGGTGGTGATAGGGTGGTGGTAGTGGTCAACGGGTGGCTCGAGGGGTGGTGGAGCTGGCCGGACAGAGGAGCTCAAGCAGGGGGAGAGGAGCAGCGGAAGGAGTCCGGGTCGGAGCTCGGGATGAGCCAAGGGAGGTTGCAGCAGGCCGGGCTGCGGGGACAGCAGGGTGGTGGTGACGGGAAATATGGAGGGGAGCGGCGGAGTCGTGCCGGATGTAGGAAGGTGGATGGAGTGGCAGCTCGCCGGAGTTGTGAAGATGGGAGGAACAGCGGTCGGGGTCGGGCTGTGCAGGTGGAGTTGAGTCGATGCAGGGAGGAGGGAATGCAGGGGTAGAATGGTCGGATGGGTCGTCTAGTACAGTGGTGGGAAGGTGGTCGACGGGGAAGAGGGAGCTCGGGAGGAGTCGAGGGAAGGGGAGTGGCCGGCTGACTGGTGAGGATGGTGGTGATGCGGGTTGGTTCAGGTGGTGGCGCTGGAGTGTCAAGGCAGTGGGTGGAGGAAGAGTAGTCGGTGTGGAGTCGAGGGAAGGGGAGTTGCGGAGCCGTGCCGGAGCAGCAGGCCGGTTGCGGGGGTCGGAGCTTGGTCGGAGAGCTCGATAGAGGGCCTGGTGGTAGAGGCTGGATCGGTGGCTGGGTGTCAGAGATGACCTGAGGTTGGTCGGATGGTCGGGCTGGAGGTGACCGGAGGTTGAAGGAGGGTTGGTTTTGGTTTGTTTGTGAAGGTGTTGTATTTGTGAGGAATTTTTCATGGGGATGGTAGTTTTGTTTGTGGGACGAGATGATGTGACCTCCTGGGAATTAGGGTTGGCCAAGCCTAGGGATGGGGTTGCCGTGGGAAAAGGGGTTGAGGAATATATAAGGGGTTGTGTGGTGGGGATAGCTCCATTTTAAATAGATGGCCATGATTCAACATGGAGAAAATTCAAACAAAAAGGAGGAGAGAGGGGTTGGGTTGACTAGTCAAAGAAAGGGGGTTATTTTCTTCATTTGGGTTAAACCAATAGGATGGTGACACACCATTGCAATTAGCAATTAAGTCCCCAAAAATTAGAAAATTGTACAGAAGTGGGTTGGATTTAATTAATTAAAATTAGATACAATTGGCGTTCTAAAATTAATTAGAAGCACAAGGGGCTGAAATTAAGTTGTGATGCAAATATCATTAGTGAAGAAGACTCAGAACAGAATATTACCCTAATTTGGGTTACACGAAAATGGGTCGAGTTTGTCTCCAATTTCGATTGGAACGCACAACGCTACAAAGTCAGATTTTATTTAGAAATTAAATAAACGTCTGCGATAAATATTGTGCGGCTAAAATGAAGCACAAGAGAGCATAATTATGAGTTACAAAAAGGTCCGAATGGAAGGCGGGCACGTCTAGGGCAAGGTTGTGAAATCTGTTGGAAGACAAAAGATAGGGTAGCGCTCCAAATATCGAAGCAACGGTAAGGCACGATAATTAAATAAAATTACGGTAATTAATTATAATTAAATATTATACAATCATTTACACATAAATTATAAAAATACAAAAATACCCCTAATCCGAAACGTGGGGGTGACACCTTGACTTGGGAGGATTCGATCTACCGCATAGGCAGTAATTATTAGTATATGTAGTTGTAATCCTAGACCGTATTCCAAGGAATACATTATACTTAAATGTGCAACATCAGAGTAGTTAAAAGACAACCCTTTATTGATAAAGTACGGTATCTTGTCCATGGGGATTAAATCATCTAGGAAAGGGATGTCCGCATAAGCAACCACGTATTCTCCCAGTTCGTCTTTTTTTAGCTCCGCTTCCAGTGTGAGTGACAACTTCGGAGGCCTCTTACGAAGCTTTACGAATAGAGGTTCAGAAGAAGTAGTGGGTGCTAGATCCTCTTTTGGTGGTCGACTCGATCTTCATAGGCGAACGACTAGAGGTTCTGGTGCCTTCTTGTAAAGTTTTACTACGAGGGAAGGGGTTGTGTTAAGGGTATG
Organism: Iris macrosiphon; assembly: GCA_036927795.1. NCBI lineage: Eukaryota > Viridiplantae > Streptophyta > Magnoliopsida > Asparagales > Iridaceae > Iris > Iris macrosiphon. The sequence continues at coordinate 114,019,806 of JAYESA010000006.1, forward strand.
TCCTTTGAGATGGACCCTCAAGGGTTCTTCTGGTGTGGTACCAGCCTCCGCTTTATCGTCAGAGTCATTACCGCATTCGATTTGGTGGACTTGTTTGTACAAGATCGAGTCAGAATAATATGCTCTGATCCCCTTGAATGGATCGATATTGGCGAACTCTGTCCTGACGATGTCGTGATCGTCGACATACTTTAGGCATTGGTGCAGAGTTAACGGCACAATCATGTACTCATGTATCCATGGATGCCCCCAATAAGATGTTATAAGATACATCTACGTCTATGATGTAGCAAGTGATCTCTGTTTGTAATTCGTCGATCTGAAATTTTAGGCAAATCTTTTCCAGAGGGTAACTTCTTCCAGAATTGAAGCTACTGATGGTAGTGTTAGTTGCTGCCAGTCGATGCATTAGAATTTCCAAGGTCTGAAGCAGACTACGTGTGATGCTGAGAGATGAACTGGGGTTAATGTGTATCTGTTTCCCTTTGATAGCTTTGATATACCCTATATAGTACAAAGGGCGATCATGCTTGTTATTTTTTAGAAATATATTATGTTGCGAGAATTTGATGTTCGATATTGCCTCTATCATATTATTGCAGTGGGAGCATGTTGCAGGATCTTCGTCCGGCGGCTTGACCTGGGCCAGGTAGGTATCAGTATTTTGCAATGCCTAACTTAGGGCATCGCGTGTGTCTTTGAAAAGACGGAGGAGCTCAAAGAGTGATAATTTAGCTGGAGTATTAGCAAGATGTGCCAATATGTCAAAGTTATAGGGCTTCTCCAGCCCTTGAGTTGTATTCTTTCACAAAGGATTGTTTAAGCGCGTCTCTTTCTGCTTTTTGTTTGTCTGCTACAGGCGGCTGGGATAGACCTGGATCGGATGCAACAGGTGTAGTGGTGGAGGAGTAACGTCTTCGGGAGCATTATAGTCATGCTGGTAGGCTAAGCCCGGCATAGTTGACCTGACCAGAGCCTCCTCGGTGGAAGGAGAAACCATATGGCAAGATTTGGACTTCTTCCCTTTGGACTTGATGGCAGAAGGCGATGTCTACTGCATCAATCCTGAGCAAGATCGAGGTAAACCCACATAACCTCGCCTCGTAGTGTGTTAAGAGGTACCGGGCCTGCTACTTAGTGATGAGCTGGAGGGAGATTAACAACCTCTATTATAGCCTTCGGGATCGGGATCACACCATCTTGGGCCTCCATTATCGGAAAGTCACCAAACTGGAAAGATACCATGTTCGCAGCAACTGTCTTGTCCTCAAAGTCCAAGATGAGGGCCTTGGAATCGAGCAGGCGCTGGATGTATCATTTCAACATGTAGCAATCTCGTGTTGGATGATGGACATACCGGTGTTAGTGGCAGTATTTAAGAATATCGACCTGGTCTTCCTCTTCAGGATGTTTGATCTCGGTAAGCCGAAGCTTGTTGCCCTTTATCAGTACATCAAAATTTATCTTGATGCCATCATCGTCGAAAGAGTAAGTCTCTCTCAGCTTTGGAGCTTCTAGTGGCTTCTGATCCGTCGTAGAGGGCTTTTTGGACAATTGATGGTAAGGGCCTTCTTCCATTTGCGGTTACGGCTACTATTGCCCTGGTTATTATTACTATTGTTGTTGTTGTAAAGCATTTTTTGTATCATCAATGACGAAGATCTGTATTCCTAGCAGTCGGGCGTCCTCTACGTTCTTCTCATTAGCGACAGTACTTATGATAAATGTTGTCCAGTCTCTGAACTGAGTGGCGCCTGTCAAGAGCCTTATTGCTAGAAGTATATTTCTCTGACATGTGTCCATTAGCGTAGACTCAAGATTACCGGGGATAGTTTTTGCGTATCTTTCCTATATCGTTCTATGTATTCCCATACAGGTTCTTTTTCTTTCTAAGTGATATCCATTAGAGAGGACATCATCATGTTATTTCCTTTATTATAGAATCGGGCAAGGAAGAGACTTTTAAGATCTTCAAATGATGAGATATAATTGTCCTGGAGACTGCAAAACTAGTAGAAGGCTACTCCCGACAATGTCCCGACGAAGAGCTTGGTGAGAAGAGCGTTGTTGCGAGGTAGATGCCCTATTACCATCTTAAAATAACTCAAGTATTGACGAGGAGATATCTTTCTGTCAAATGGAGTCATGGAGAAGGGCTTATACTTGGACGGGTATGGCATATTTTCCCACCCGAGCGGATATGGTTTTTGTACACTGAGCTCGCGTAATGTGTCCCAATTGCCCATTAGGTCCAAACGGGATCGAATTTCTCGTAATTTTTGTATTACTTTTCGGGCCTTATCTACTATAAAAGGAGCATATGATCCTGGCATAGTGTGATTGCCATCGGCGGATGGAGCGGTTGTGTTTGAGTCCCCGTTGGTCCCAAGATCCTGGCTTGCTTGTATAGAGGTTCTTGGTGGTTGTGGGATCAAACTTGTCCTGAGTTCTAACACCGTCTGGGTCAGAGACTGCATCGAGGCACTCATGGTCTACATCATAGCCTCGAGGTTCTCAAGGCGCTATCGATCAGTAGTGCCTTTTTGTCCTCCCTATCCATGTATATTGTCTTTACATGGGGAGAGACGGTAGGGATGGTGGACCTCTCATTTTTTGCCTCAGATTCTTACATCGAATAGTCCTCAGGAAAAGTTAGCAGCGATACAACTTCTTCGAATTTGAGGGAAATACTACCCCCATCGTCGGACGGTGCTTCACTTCGATGAGGGAGACTACCGCCAGGAATCGCAGTGTCTGTTCCTTGAAATTCACTCCTCAGAATGACGGATTGTCATAGAGCTCCGAAGGATTGCTACCCCTAGCTTGCAGAGTCATCTAGGATCTCAAGAAAAGACTACCCCCAGTTGATGATACTTTTTTATCGAACGGGTGCCCAAAAATACTCCTTCTGTAGTTACAGCTGCTTGCCTCCGCCTTCTCGACACGCTGGTTGAGAATAGAGGATTGGACGTGATAGACTTTTTGGCTCCCTTCGTGGAGGAAGATCTCCAAGTGGAATAAAATAAGGCGAAGGACAACTCCTCCTCTTCTTGTATTAGCGCCTATTTTTTGGGACGCTGTCGACCGGGTGCTATTGGTTGCAGTCACTGGAATGCCGACTACATGTTTGCAGGTACTGCTACTTTAGCACAGCAGCTGTTGATGACAATATTGGCACAGTGATGCCCCGGAGGGGATACCTCACATGTCGTAGTTATTTCCCTCTCTTTGCGCTTGTGATTGATTATATCGCGTAAGCCGGGTAAGGGATGATTCACATTTGTACCCTCTTTATGAGCATGGGTAAACCAAGGACATAGGTATGTAGGTAATGTTTTTGCTCCCTAAGATCGGATTCGTACAAGAACTTTTCCCAAGTCATCAGTGGAAGACTTTCGAGACTGACCATATCCCCGTGTTACTGCGGGCTAGGCGCATGGGTCGGTCTTGTATAACTTTTTGTCAGAGGCCCGCATTAAAGTTAGCGGCGTATGCTGACAGTCCATGAACTGAGTAGTTGCCTGAGCATGGCGAGATCGCACTGCCCTAGACTTTCTTGTCCTAGCACATACTGTTGCAGAGTACGAGGAGTCCAAATTGCTTGCTTCTTCATCAGGGTAGTGCATAGAATCGATGCCATAGGAGATTCTGTCAAAGACATAACTTTTGTTTTCGTCTTGGGAGCATGCAGCTATCTTCCTGGGCCTGGAGTTTAGTGTCACATGCTTCTTCTTCTGTGCCCTACACTGTGGTCGCATAGACTATGATTCAACCCCCAAACTTCTAGCATCGTGGTATTTTCCTCTGCCAGAGCTTACGGGCTGAGCATTCTTCTCCTCAGACGTGGCTGCCACATGAACCAGGACAAACTGAGTAGACGCATGACGTGCGTCTTGACCATCAGGTAGAGATACAGGGAGTTCATGATCCGTATTTGGGTGAGGCATACTGGACTTTGCAACCCAAGTCATATGGGTCTTCTTAGGCTTTGTTAGTGTTGGTGAATGACTCATGCTACCCTCGAAAAGCATTTACTCGAAAGCTTTTTGGTCAAAGCATAGAACCAATATCTTCTGGGTAGACCCAGCTTTGTCGTGTCGGATTGCGTCACTATCTTTCATCGGTAAAAAAGTTGGTCCCTAGCAGAGTCGCCACCTTGTTTGCCATTGATTAAAGTTGAACGAACTTTGTTGTATAATAAACAAAAAAAAGTACAGAGAAATCCTAAACAAAAAAATTTAAGTACAATATTTTTTATTTTGGGGAGTATGATGATGGAGATCGAGTACTACAGCTGACTCTTTTACTCCGTTGACGGTCCGAAGAGAAAATGAGAATATTTTCTTCATATTTCTCTCCCTTGTGTGTGTCTGTGTATTATGGGTATGCAACCCTTATATTTATAGTTATCATGTTGACGGGCTATGTGCGTACATATGCTATGTGTGCATGGATTCAGGGGTCGTCACGTATCCATTCTTGACAAAATGGTTATAACCGTGAGCGCCTGTCACGACCGAGCTGCCACTTGGTGTCTTGTTGTTGTTGAAGATCTAGGTTGTTTTTATTTTTGTGTACGTGATTTGGTCATCTTGACATGTGGCCCACACTTGGTTGTAGAGAATCACCCCAGTTAAAATAGAAAGATTTAGTCGCACAAGGTCGCATAGAGACTGAACCGCATAAGGTCCGAGCATAACCAAAATTGGATTTTATTGTCGTTTAGACGCATAAGGACCACGACACATAGGAGAGCCTGAATCGTGGAGAGATTGACTCAAGGGCATGACGCATAAAGATCTTGACGCATATAGAGCTTTGTCGTTCGTATACGTAGTACTGCACAGCTATATCTGGACAAAAGGAAATTATGACATAAATGGCACCATGCGCCCAAGTTGTCATGTGTCACATAATTTTTGTCACATGTTTCTTTGCTTCTATGTCGTATGAACTGTATGGCGCATAACTTTGGATGAGTTTCGATATGCGGCTTTATGTATGAGCGCATGTTCCTCCAAGATATTTTATGCTTATACAATTAGGAGAACATGCGAGTATTGCATTTACGTTTATCATACATGTACAAATATATTGTGTGTTTATTTTCTTGATATCCATAATGGATCCATATCACTTTTAACATGTACATGAAAGATGGGTCTTGATCAAATTTTATATACCCTATCTATTATACTTGATACTTGTCACATGTTACTTGTTTTCATACTTATTACTTGATCATTATTATACTTGATAGTTAGTGAGACTTTGGCAGAGGAATTATATAAATACGCATGCGGGCTATATCTTAAACAAATCTTCTTGTCGAATCTTGTTCGACATCAGTCATGCAATGCACGTATCAACTAATGTATTATCTCATAGCTATCTACATGTGGATCGTAGAATTCAAAAACACACAAGTACACGAGATGGTATACTTGATATTGTTCTTAACATCAATGTTATCTTAGTATCTTAGTGGTTACATATTAGTAGTAGTTTATTTTTTATTATACTTTCATATACATATGTCTATTCTTTCCTTGTTCATGAAAACTTATATTTTATTGTGTAGATATCTAGTATAATTGCTTTACTTTGCTCAAGCATGATTCGATAACCATTGTTTACAGCTATAGACAAGGATGATTACCCTATTCATTACTATGAGTATGAGGGTGACTTTGGAAGTGTGGATATTGTTGTTGGTATAGATTTAGTAGAGTATAACATTTTAAGAAAGGCTAGTTATTGGTAGTTTAGTTAGACCTATATTTATTATTTAACTGAGTTTGTTCCACGGACTTTAATTACTTTCTGATATATTAATGAGGATTCTTGGAGATTATTTAATTTTATTGAGAGACTTCTTAGACATTTAATTTGTTGTTGTTTCTTAATAGTTATATTGTTGTGATGGATCTGGCTAGATAGATATTTTAATTATTGATTATTCTTATTGTAGATGATACGTTATCAGAGGTATAAACAACATAATATTGCTAATATGGCAATCACTACTAAAATTTATCCAATTAGCTACGTTATTAGCGACGTCAGAGTAAAACGTCGCTAATTCCAAAAAAATTAGCGACTCTAATAAAAAATTTCGCAAAACGTCGTTAGTTGCAACGTTCAGCATCATCCAGCGACTATCATTATCATTATGGAAATAGACGTCGGTAGTAGTCACTAAACGTCACTAATGTTTTAATTACATGGACGTATTTAGCGACGTTGTATCAATTACGTCACAATATATTAAAAAAATAGTGACGTTTAGCAACTCCTAATTTATACGTCGCTAAATTTTTTTAATATAGGGTTCTGAGTTTTAATTTCCCCCATTCATTTTCATTCTAAAAATTTTGAAACTCATCCCCCCCAAGACCCAGGCAACTGCGCCTTAGTGCCCCCTTCGGCTCTGTGATCCCCTCCGGCGCTCCGACCCCCTCCCCAACGCCATGCTCCCCCTTCGGCTCCGCCTCCGGCTCCTCCCCTCTGTGCTCCGGTCCACCTCCGACTCCCCCCCTCTGTGCTCTAGCTCCCCCTCTACCTTCGGCTCTCCGATCAGTCAACCCCCTCATCGGTCAGGTAAACCCTAACCCTAATTATCATGACACTGATACGGACACACACAAATATTTTGACACAGACACACACACCCTAATTATTCTGACATTAACACGGACACACTAACACTGGCATAGTGTGTGTGTGTGTGTGTGTGTGTGTGTGTGTGTGTATGTGTGTGTATGTGTGTGTGTGATGACTGGTGCCTTGTAGCCTATTCAAAATAATAATATCACGGACACACTGACACTAACATTGATACGAACACACACTACAATGGGAGGTAAAGACCTACGGGCCATATGCTTGTGCTACAAATTAGGGTTTGTGAACTTAAGAATCATTTATAGCGATAGCTTGCTAGTTTCCCCTTTCATATGGTGATTGTCATGATGTCTAGGTGTTGTTGGATTAGAAATTTGTAGTGTTAAATCCATTCAACTTATCTTATAGACTAAACAAATTTCTAGGTGTAGTTGGATTGGGGTTGGATATGACATTATGTTGCTCATTCTATTATCTAAGTTAAATGACGTTCATATATGTGTAGACTTGAAGAAATACTTTGAGTCAACCATACCCTCCTGATATTTGCGTTCATGTGTGTCAATTAGTAGTGCATATGAGTGTCGAGTGGTAGATTGTCCTTGGGTGGATGATGGTATATTTTTACTAGTGTATCTTGTGTGTAAGTGTGTGTTTAAGTGAGTATCAAGAGTGAGTAGCCTAGAGTGTATGTTGGTACCAAGATACCAAGTGTCAAGTATAGTTAGTGTCATAGGTATTTGAAACTGTATCCTAGTTTCAAGATACAAGAGAGTATCAATGTGAGATTATGTACCATGGTATGTGATATCCACATAATACACAAATACCTATTTAATGGACATGAACACATGATGACACTCATTTAATAGGGTTTAAAATCGGTATATGTTATACCAATGAGTTGTCTACATGTCTACCAGGTTTCTAAGTCTGGTTTCTTGTTATATAGTAATGAGATAATGCTCAGTCCAAAGATAAAAAAATTTGAAATAATATGATGAAAGTGATAACATATCATATTTTCTGATTCTGTAAGTTTTCTTCCAACCTACAACTAACTTCATGAATTATCTTCATCAGAAGTACATTAATGGATATGAATTACTACCTATGGCATCATTCATGGATGTACAACTGTTATCCTAATGACATGTGCGGTGTATGGGATGAATTCATAGAGGGTGTACGACCGTTCCTGTAGTTCGCCAAGGCATTCCCTCAGTACATGGAAGGTACCAAAATTAAGTGTCCGTGTGTGAGATAACGCAACTTGAAATATCATCCATAAGTGGAAGTCATATATCATTTGTACTTGAAGGGTTTTATGCTGAATTAATATCAGTGGACCACGTACGGAGAACTTATTTCTTTATCATCGGAGTCAGAGCCTTATGTGGAGCCGTATATGTATTTCCACGACCACGCTGCTTACGACGACGGGTGGGTAAACATAGTTTTTTATGCGGTGAGGCCTAGTTTCGATTCAAAAAATCATGATGCAGCTAAGGAGGAACCGAATGTCGATGCTACAATATTCATGGAGTTTCTGGAGAATGCAAGGACTCCATTATATCCTAGTTGTAAGGATCATTCATAATTGGAGGTGGTTACAAGATTGTTTAGCATCAAGTCCAATTTTAATATGTCACAATAATACAACAACCAACTGATAGAGTTGATTATAGAGATCTTGTCAGAGGGTGCTAAGTTGCCTAAAGACTTCTACATATCTAAGAGGATATTAAGATCGCTCTGTATGGCATACGAGAAAATCGATGCATGTCGCAACGGGTGCATGTTGTACTATAAAGACAACAAGGATGAAGATTTGTACAAATTATGTGGTGTTAATTGCTACAAGGCCACTAGTAGAGGAAGGTCTGTCGGTACAAGGAAGCCTATCGATTCAATGCACTACTTGCCTTTGACATCGCGGTTGCAGATATTATTTAAGGTGAAGGAGACTGCAGAAAATATGAGTTGGCACAGAAAGAAACAGATCGAAGGAGTGATGGATCATACATCCAATGGAGAAGCATGGAAGCACTTTGTTCGAAAGTATCTGGATTTTGCTACGGATCCGCTTAATGTCAGATTGGGGCTATCCTTCGACGGTTTTACTCCATTCAGAATTTTGGGCTCCCAGTATTCGTGCGGGCATGTGATCGTCACTCCGTAAAATCTATCATCTTAGATGTGCATGAAGACTCGATATATGTTCCTAACCGTTATTATTCCGGGTTCGAACTATCTGAAGAAAAACATCGATGTGTATTTACATCTGTTGACAGATGAGTTAAATCAGCTGTGAAAAGTAGGTGCCAACACGTACGATATTTCTATAAAGCAGAATTTTTAGATGTGGACAACACTTATACGGACCATCAATGACTTTTTGCCTATGGAATGTAATTGGGATAGAGCACTCATGGCCGTCTCTCATGTCCATATTGCATGGACCGCACTAAGGCTTTTCGTTCGAAATACGATGGTAAACCGTCCTTCTTCGATTGTCATCGATAATTCATGCCGAAGGATCATCCGTACCGGAGGAACATAAATACTTTTTGTGCCAACGTTGTTGATAAGGCCAATCCACCGCCAAGGTGGCCTGGATACACGATATGAAAAGAGAGAAAAGATTTACCAAGGGCTATCGAAGAGCCTGCTAAGGGGTACAAGTGTAACGGATTTGGTAGCACTCATAACTAGATGAAGAGGAGTATATTCTGGGATCTTCCATATTGGAGCACCAATATGATCAAACATAACCTTGATGTCATGCATATCGAGAAGAATGTGTTTGACAACATAATTAATGCTATAATGGACGTAAAGGGAAAGATGAAATACAATCCAAAGTTTATATTGGATTTGGAAGAAATATGTAGATGTCATGCGTTGCATTTAATAGAGGAAGGGAATGGAAAGTTAAAGTAGCCTAAGGCAATTTTCTCACTGGAGAAGGAAATAAAGGAAAACTTTGTAGGTGGATTCAGGGCCTAAAATTTCCAAACGGGTATATATCGAACATGAGAAGATGTGTCGACTTCAAGGAGAACAAACTGATAGGTATGAAGAGACACGATTGTCACGTATTCATGGAGAGGTTAATTTTGATTACATTTTAGAAATTCTTACCGCAGTTTGTTTGGAATCCATTGGCAGAGCTCAGTATATTCTTCAGAGATCTTTGTTCTACTAAGTTGCTTGTCGATCGTCTATAAAAGTAAGAGAAGAATATTATGGTAACGATGTACAAGATCGAGAAGGTGTTTCCTCCTGGATTCTTCGACTCCATGGAGCATTTGCCAATTTATCTTTCCTATGAGGCACATGTTGGTGGGCCTATCGGTTATCGATAGATGTACCCGTTCGAGCGGCATCTGAATCACCTAAAGAGAAAAATAAAAATTAATACACGGGTTGAGGGTTATATTTGTAAGTCTTATGTTCTCGAGGAGATTAATAACTTTTGCTTAACGTATTTCAAACCTCATGTTGCTACTGATAGAACACGAGCTTCGAGAAACGATGACAAATATCAGAAATCTAATGATGTAATACTGAAAGTATTCAATGCGTCCAAAAAGCCTTCGGAGAAAATAAAGGAGAGATATTTGAATGACGATGAGCTAAGGGCTGCTCAGTTGTATATATTACTCAATTGCAACGAGAATAAAATAGAGAAGCTAGAGGGGTAAGTAAATAATACGTCCACATTTACGTCATCTCAATATAATAGTATAAGCTAATATTATGCTACTAATCGACAGTTGTTTTATTCTTTTTAGTACATATAATGATGAGATGAGTTTGGTTAGATCCTACATAACAGATGAAGAAGTAAACAAGAAATGAGAAGTCATTTTCCTTCTTGGTTGAGTGCATATGTAAGGAGCTTGGTAATTATTATTTTTATATGCACTGGCACGATAAATAAATAACTATCACTACTTTGGTATTTAGGTCAATCGTCTAATGACACTCGAGATTGTATCTATTAGAACTCTAGCCAAGACCAATTACTGTCATCAAAATATGGCCAAGTTATCGTATGAATGGGTTTAGGTTCAAGTCAACAAATGCTCCGATCAGAGACAACTTCCTGGATCTTGATTTCACGAAAAATAGTTGTTTGTGTATCAAATCTTTGAACTACAAAGACGTTGATCCATGCAATAATTTCTTTGGCATCTTATGAGAGATTATGGAGTTGACATATAATTATGATACAGAACCTGCTAAGTTCGTGTTATTCATGTATGAATGGTTCGATCCGATTAAAGATCAAGGTTAGAAAATTGACAAGCATGGTCTTATGGATATAAAATAAAAGCATAGATATCAAGGCTACAAACCATTTGTCCTATCAAGTTAGGCTCAGCTCGTTTACTTTACAACTTATCCTAGACGGGGAACAGCAAGGTCGGACTGGTGGGCAGTATGCAAGACTAAAGCTAGAAATACCTTTGACTTTGACGAAATAGCTTATTAGGAAGATGAGCTACCTCTTATAAAAAAATATTGCAGATATGGACTCAACTGAAGTTACTCATTACACGACTAATAAATTAGAAGAGGTAGAATATCCAAAGAGGAAGATGAAGACGAAGACGAAGTAGATGAAAGTGAAGATAAGGAGGAAGAGGAAGAGGAGGACGAGGACGAGGAAGACGAACAAGATAAATTTTCTGAAGATGATTGAAAATAAAATAAATCTAGTTGGACTTGTGACATGTATTACATTTTGACTGTAGAATGTACTATCCACTTAGACTTATGACACTACTAGTTATTTACTGAGCAATTCTATTAATATTGTAAGATATGTATAATATTTTGACTGTAGAATGTACCATATATATATTTATTTGTTCTATCATCATATGTTGTTATCAGGTATGACAGGATGATGCAGATCGTTCGACAGGTCCTGAGGTAGAAGGAGTGCTCCTCCGGTACTGCCTACCGGTTCTGGATCCTTGTCGCCAAGTACTTTAGTTTATCGACCAGCCACATCTTCGACTGCGACGACGTTACATGGCAGCACTCCTGGGAGGAGGAGTTCCAGCCCTGAGACTACTCCCTCGTCCAGTGTTCCTTCTGTTGACAAAACCATAGAGACAGATAAACAGATGATGGAGGTTGAGTTGATGCCGTCTCCGTATCAGCGAGATCATTCATGTGCAATTGCGGACGAGGCGAGGACGGAGATTTGGGCCGACGGTACAAAGTAAATCAATTAGTTAGTTTATCATCATATATAGCATATATTTCTTTACTCATCATATATTCACTTTTTCATGAATATAATTATCTCTGTATAGATATCGTCCCTCGTTGGTACAAAGACGCCTAGGCCACTTTCTGAGGTACAACTATGGTGACCCATGGCTCAACTACTCTGATGCTGTGGATTAGAGAAAGGTGTTTTGGTTTACGTAATTCAAGATAAAAGTATACTTGGTTTAAATATCAATCATCTAATTTATGCATATTATATAACTTACTAAATTACTTCTTGTAACGAAAGTATTTCTATCCACCGTACCGGACGGAGTTGATTGAGCAGTTGTTTCATGCCATTGCCGCCAAGCTGATCCGTGATGCTATGGATGACCAGAAGGCTTATGATCACGAAGGAAAATTGATCCAAAGTTGGATCATACCTGAGCAGTGGACTGCAATGAGGGCTAGATTCGATGATCCAAGGTACAAGAAAAGGTCTGAGAATGCCAAGTTGGCTAGGAAGAAGGTAGCAAAGTTTAGCGACACAATTAAACATTACAGATAGTCGCCAATGTTTAGCGACACTATTTTTTCTGAGAATGATAAGTCGTTAAACATCGCTAAACGTCGCTACTTTCAAAAAATAGTACCGACTCTTGCCGACACATTTAGCAACTTTTTGTGACACCATTAAACATCGCCAAACATCGCTGATTTTAGAAAAAAGTACTAACTCTTACCGACACTTTATGTGTCGCTATAATTCCGACAACACGTCGATAAACGTCACTAAAACTATGATGCAATAACATCGCTAAACTATGTCGCTATTGCGACGTTTAGCGACGTTTTTGTTGTCAGCGACTTGATAAAATGCGACTAACCTTAAATGTCACTAATGACATCGCTAATATTAATTAGCGATGTTTTCCTCCAAATTAGCGATATTTTTAAGTGTCGCTAATTTGACTTATTTTGGTAGTGAGTAGGCTAGACTTGGCTACGTACTCGAATCCAATTATTTGAAAATAGGTTATGACATATACTATTGGAAAGACATGTGCTCATTTGGAGCGATAATCACAAACATGAAATCATATATTTATTCGCAATAGGATCAATCACTAAAAGAAATACTAGTGCTTATTTAGAATATGAAGAATTACTAACATGGACCCATATTCTTTCAGCGAGAGGATATGTCACTAATGGGAAGTCACAAACTCATGATGTTGTATATCTATGAAAAATTTAGGTCTCACATAAATCAAACTTAACCGGCCAGACCTATTACTCGAAAGCCAATTAGTAAGGAACCTTTCCCGCCCACCAATTTCCTCTCGGATCTGGGCGGGTCCCCAAGTCCCCCGACCCAAAACCCGAGACCTAATCATGGTTGTTTTCTCTTATAAGAATTTGAATTATAAATTCTTACTGAACTCGGATCCAAATTGTCTGATCTGTTGACCCAGTAAGATATTTATATAAAGACATAGAGGGACCGAGAGAACCCTAACCTATATTATTTTTCAGGTCAATGATGCTCCTTTCATGTCTTAGACATGTCCAAGCACCAAACCACCTCCAATCCACCTCAACTTTTACCCAGACCTGCCTAACATTCTCCCTTATCATCCTAGCCCATCCTCAACTCTCCACGATGTCCATGAACTTTCTACGAGTATTGTATCGAGGACACAAAAAGTAGTTTATGCCGTCAACTTACAGAGCTTGCCACGAAGAATGCAGCGGCTATTTTACGATCATTATTTTCACAACGACCTTCGTAGGATAGATAACTTTCAGCATGCAAAGTTTCACAAGATCTTGACAATGTTTGGAAGATGATCAAAATGTATTATAGCAGTTCGTCATATCATTGGTGTGCCAACAGTACCATTGACTTCCAAAGGTAGTATCTTCGTGTTGTGACCTCCAATTCCCTATTCATTTTCAGTTATACCTTCCCCTATATCTTATCTTTAATTTGTATGGATAAATCACCCTGATTTTAACCGTGTATTGTATGTGAGCATTGTCTTTGTCTATTGCCTAGAATTGATATTTTATACTTTTTGAAAGATCCAATAGTTGTTTTATTCATTTATTCCCTTCTTACCTTTATGACTTTTTATCCTAGAATACTAAATTTTACAGTAAATAAATATCGTTGGATAGATCAAATCATACTACTTTCAGTTTGTTAATTAATGAGTGACAGGCTTGTATTTTGAAATCCATGTTACCGAAACAAAATCAGTTGATTTTAGCTATCTCATATTGTTAAAATTGACAAAACTACCATACGGATCTCGAAGATAAAATTATTAACCTTGTAGTTGACCATCTTGTCTCGATTTGTGTATCATGGATTTTGAAATACAAATTTTTAGACATTTATTGAGCATTTATGATATAAATGGAATTAATATTGTTTTATTAAACTAAAATAACTTAGGATTAACAACTTATAGCTTTGAATCTTGATGAATTGCTTAATAGACCATCTAGAATTAAGTAACTTGCAATAGAAGTAAGCTACTGCTTAGACGACCAAATTAACTTATAAACATTTAGAATTATTAATTAATTAGATTATGTAACCATTGTGTGATTCTTTTTTGTTTTTATAGACTTGGAATAGCATAAGTTCGAGATTGATCAACCATATCCATCTGAAGATTAAGGTAAGTACAATATTACTTTATTGTTCCATTATTTTATATATTATTATTAATATGCTTCTTATTTAGATTATGATTCATGTTAGATGTCATATATACATGTTATAAATACTTGCTATAATTCATGTTCACCTATTTCATGTTTATTTTCCATGTTTACTTATTTATTTTGTTATTTTATCTATTGTGTCGTGATCATGCTTGTTAGTGAGTGTCGGGTAGGAAAATGTTGTTAGTATACATGTGGTCCTTCCAACTAATGTTTAACTCTAATTTTTAAACAATGTTTGCCAATAGTTGTGCACCTCACACATTGACTGTCAGTTCTTAGTCCCGTCCATATGCAGAAATTCGATATTTCAAAGCCATTGTACACGAATTATTATTATTGCTACAGTTGCATGCTAGATCCTCATAGTCATTATTGTGCATGTTGTTCTAGTTTATCTTTATCATATCTCATCTAGTTATGGCCATGATTTTATTATCTATATGTTTTATTTTCCATGATTAGTGTTATAGCTATATCTTGATGCGTAACTACACTATATTACTTGTACTTTACCCCAATTCTGACTTAATACGTTGACAATTTTAGATGGAGAAGAAGATTACCCCACATAATTTAATTCCCATGAAGACATGGCAACATTTGGCGACCAATCTCAGATTCTTTATTGATGATTTTAGTTTATAAGATTTTAGATTTTAATTGGTTTATTTTACCTAGTTTGTTCTCGTGGTTTATATATATTATTTGTTGAGACTTTTGTTAGGATTCTTTTAAATTGATTAATTTTGTAGACTTTTAGTTATATTATTTTATTTATTAATTTTTATGATTGAGCAAACTTGTGATATTCCTTGTTGATAATATTAATATTTGTTTATAAGATGATCTTGAGGTCTCAACAGCGTACTACCATCGATGTTGCGGCGTAGGCTGGCTTGGCCATGTACTCGTTTACAAAATAAAAATGGGAGTGGGTTGTGACAGCCTCCATGTAAGATTTCTCTATGAATTTGATTTTTGTGCCTTCAATTAGAACTTATTAGAGATGCAACAATTTCAACAGCTCAAATTTGGAAAGGAGATCTTAGGGTGCAGTTTACTCAAGAAACGACAAATACATCTTGATTTGTATTATTTAGGGGTGGGGGGCTATGGTCTTTCAACAACATGCATCGAGCATGGACTTATCAAGGATGCACATGTACGGGAGAGTTTTTATGTGAAACGTGATGGTAGGTAGGTTCGGGAGCTTGAATGTCTTGAAAATTGCACCATTTATTTGGTTGGGGTAGCCAAAGGTGAGAAAGCTAATTCAAAATAGTAGTACATTCTAAGGAAAGATAATAGTCATGAGTATGCATCCAAGACTCCTAATGTGGTTAGTAGTCAACGACTTCGGTCTTGTTTGAATCATATGTCTCAAGAAGATTGTACTGATTCGGGAGATGCTACGCATGAAAGTTAGCGTCAATATGGTGGTCGAGAAGTTGGCGAAAACAAATGATATAGGGAAGCTATAAGGATATGAGGTCAATAATGGCAAGAAGTAGGAAATTTGTCGTAAGACGACAAATATGTAGTTCACTTAAGGAGACATGGGGGAAACACCCTCTTATCAGATTAGAGGGAGAGTTTGTTAGATATCTATCATGATTCAAGATTGGAGGATCAGTCTAGTTGGAGCCTCGCTCTAACAGGAGAAGCTCGAAAAGTTGAATGAGTCAATTTTATGCTAGTGGTGTGTACTAGCGATACATACCGTAGGGTGACGATATACTTTCACAAGCAAAGTTCCACACTCAGGTTACCCTGGCGGTATGTACCTCTACTGTGGCGTTACTAGACATGGTTTTTTGACACACTGGCATACATGCCTCCAGACGGACGATATGTACATCTATACGCGAGATTTTGCATATTCGGTCGGTTGTGAGTGGAATCAACAGTCCAGATTTGTTGGACTAGCTTAGAGATTAAGCTTGGTTTTTCTTTGTCCCTATATATCTTAGGGTCTAGCATATTTTTATCATGCATGCTCTAAAAAGATTCAAGAAAGAATCCACCACTTCTTCAAGATATTTGTGCTCCCATAGGTCTTGCTATTCAAGAGATCAAGGTTTCTGATTAGATATTCGTTTGTTTTATCACGTTGAGAACTTTAATGAGAGACATCGATGTACAATATTTCATTGGTGATCAAGTTCTAGTTAGTATTGGAGCTTTTTTTCTCTATTCTATACATTATTTGTATCTTCTTCTTGAGAAGTTATAAGGGATTGGCTCTTAGGATAAGGGAGTAGAAGTACACATTGTATTTCAAAATCTTAGTAACTCCTCTAGAGAATTATATAAATAAAAAAATAAGGAAAGGAATGGAATTTTAATTCAAATTTTTTTTTATAAAATTGGTATTCAAGATGTAGGGGTTACACTTCGACAATATGCATCATAGACTTATCGAGGATGCGAAACTACGGTATAGTTTTTAAGTCAAACATGCTGGTGTGTAGGTTCAGGAGCTTAAAATTTGTGAGAATCACACCATTCATTTGGTTGGGGATAGCCAAAGGTAAGAAAGATATTCATAATGGAAGTACATTCCATTGGAAGACAGAAGTTGGGAGTATGCATCCAAGACTCCTTGTATGGTTAGTAGTCAAGGACGTCAGTCTTGTTCGAGACATATGTCTTAGGAAGATCCTACTAATTCTGGAGATGCTACGCATTATAGTTATCATCAATATTGTGGTCAAGCATTTTGAGAGAGAAAATAATGTGGGGAAGTTATGAGGATCCAAGGTTAATAATGACAAGGAGCACAAATTTTGCTGCAAGACGACAAATATGTAGTCTACTTTAGGAGACATGGGGGAAACACCCACTTATCAGATTGAAGGGGGAGTTTGTTGGATATCCATCCTGACTCAAGATTGGAGGATCAATCTAGTTTGAGCCTCGCTTAAAAAGGAGAAGCTCAAGAAATCAAATGAGTTAATTGCACGCTGGTGGTATGTACTAGCAGTACATACCGCAGGGCGACGATATACTTCCACAAGCAAAGTGTCACAATCCTGGTACCTTTCTCATGCCCTGCCCCCAGAATACTGGGTAAATATGGGGACTGACATGGCCAACCGCACCTTGCAGAATACCGAAGTAAGCCGCAATGTGTTAAGGTTTTCTAGAAGACAAATGGGTGAACTCTAGCATGCTATAACGTCATTTCTAAGGCCGACAAATCCTATTATCTCAATCCAACAACACAAGTACAAGAGTATATCATACATGAAAGTAAAAAGGCATCTCAAATTACATGTCACATATGATCAAGAAGCTAGTGAATACAAAATACTGCACTAGCAGAGTTTAATTATACATGATCAAATATACCAGCCATGGTCTAATATATACATCATGTTGACCGAATTCTCAAAAAAATAAGGAGCTAACTCTTCCCCTTGCTAAACACCACAAAATAAAGTAATCAAGACGAGGGGTGAAGAAAAGAAAATACACTCGCTAGCTTCGGCCGCAGTCCTACTAATACGAACGATCTTGTTGGAAGCGCGGTGGATCCTGGTTCTCTTCGGGGTAACCTGTCTGTCACAACCCGCACCGGGTGTAAGGGTACAAGTCGAAAACAACGTTCAGCCTACGCCACAGAATCGACGGTAGAATGCTGTCTAGATAATCTATCTAACAATATAATGAACCACCAATAATGCTAGTATACTCAATCACAGAACCAAGATGGAAATAAGCACGAATCAGATAAAGAATAGAATAGTCACAATACAACTCATGAGTCTAAAATAATACATCAATGAGTCTGAAAGAAGTAACAAAATAAGCTGGAGACAAATCCAGTACAAAAGAATACTACGAAGCTACAACACCCGGGTCAACTATTTCAGTTGGGATAAGTCCCTCCTGAATCAGGGTCTCAAAATCTAAACCCACAACATCCTGGGGTCCATAATAGGTAGGGTACCACTCCTCAGTGTCATCTGGAAAAATATATCCAGTCAGGAAAGGAGCAGAGTACATCTCTAACAACAGTTCTAATCAATGATAAAAACTATGTAACAGTAAATAGCTGTGGATAAACAAGATGCACAATAGATACAAGAGATATATATACAATAAGGAAGTACTTGAAATAAATACAATAATGAACAGTATGCCAATGAAACAAGATACTAATGACTAAGTGTGTGAGTACTAGCTTAACATGTGGTCGGCTTGGGCAAGATGTAATTCGGCCTGGCTAATCATACGTGCGGTGTATGATCAACACTATTCAATAATCAGTACTTGATACAATAGGAATATTGATCACATATCTATACTAATACTTCCCACCCACGACTGGTATAATAGATCCAACCACGGTACGCTATGGCACGAGATTTCCCAAGAAGATAGCTAGTGTTCTCGAGAATCGGTGTCTGTACATGTACAAGATAACCAATGAAACAATACTTGCACCATATACACCATATACCAAGGAATAATATCTCATGACGAGATTCGGATATACCAATCCGTGTAATCATAGTGTCAAGAGAACATGGATATCTACACTAGATACAATGAACATAGAGGATATCATAAATGAGAAACTATCAGAGAATGTACTCGCCTGAAGTCCAAAGAATAATCTCACAGATGTCTGACTCGGTGCCTCGAAGACCTCGATATGGAATACAACATCAATACAAGGTTCCGAAAAGAGAATAAGTTAAACTAGTCAACTTCTAGGTCAATAAATCAATTCTAAGTCAAAAGTCAACTATGGTCAACTCTAAGTCAACTATGGTCAACTATGGTCAAACCAAGGTCAACTATCTATTTCTAGGTTGCACAAGTCTAATACAAAAATCTTGGGTCAAGATATTAAAATCTAAGTCATAAAAACTACATCTTAAAAATATTAGGATACCGTATCTCCGGATACGTAAATTCCAAGGTAAACATCACAATAAATATATATCAAACAATTATGTATAATAATATAGAATATCAATTTACACATCAAATAGGAACCATGGTTTCGAACCAACTTGGTTTTCCAACAATAACCACAATCTTGATACCCAAACCCCGTATCTTGAGTACCCTACTTACCTTAGTTTCCACAAGGTAATACTCAATACCTTGATATACTAAATACCCTCATATATAATATATAAATATATACTAATATTATACAAATAAGAAATATAGCAATAATAGTATATTATCTCAATATTAATACATATATATATACATATATATAAATATAGTATATAAACACATATATATAATAATCTGTCTAACTGTCGCTGAAAACAGTGTTGAAAAACACTGATACGTTGAAACCAGGCTTTTAATGACAGTTTGGCTGTCACTGAAGCCGCTGTCGCTTCTGCTGTTTGGAATCTGCACTTCTGCTGCTGCTTTGGTGACGGTTTGCAACTGTCACCATTCCAGCAAACCGTCACCATTCCTGCTGTCGCTATTGCTGTATTAAGTTTTCCGCTGTTGCTGTATTAATGACAGCGGCTGCTGTCATTAATAGCCCGCCACTGCTACAGCGGCTGCTGCTGTATTAATGACAGTGGCTGCTGTCATTAATTCCTCCGTCGCTAAAAACCTGAAAATATATATATAATATATATAAAATATATATATATATATATATATATATATATATATATATATATAACTATAAATAAATTAATTACTTAATTAAATAAACACATATATTTTATAAAAATATATTCATATATTTATATCCCTAACATATATTATAACATGTACACTAATGCATGTAGAAGAAAGCTACATAATATATATTTTATTAGTACATATAATACATAGATCTATGATACGATAAACACTATAATAAATATACCATATAATATATATATATATATATATATATATATATATATATATATATATATATATATATATATATATATATATACACACATAATTATGATTCAAGAATTAAAGCATAATTAATTAGATCTACACATAATACACAACACATGGAAAGTATCATACCGTATCCCACTAGATTTTGGATACGCATGCGACATGAGTCCACCACACATCCAATTGCACCCCAAAGGACACAAGAAAGTCACATATAATATTTATGAACAATACGAAGTATCAAATATAGATCTATGTGTCAGTGTCAAAATACGACATGTACAAAGTCCCGTGTCGGAGGAAAAACTCCCAAAACAACACGTATCACCAAATTATTGGGATACAACCTACACGTACCCAATTGTGGATATGACACTAGCCCCAAACACATAAACACATGCCAAATTAATCTATATGATTAATTAACACACACAACAAATGTTATTCTCAGAATTTTCCCAAAATTGACACAAAAAGCACCATAACTTTCTCAATAGGCCTCCTATGAGCACAAAACCAAATCCTATGGGTAATACATACATATGGGTTAATTTTCCATGATTAAATCTCAGATTTAGAAGCTATTTTAAGGAGAAAAACTGAATTATACCTTTTGGGAGATGGATTCCCAATGAAACCTCCAATTGAGATAAAATTGCTTCCAAATTGTAGATCATTTCTCCTCTTTGTAGATCCTTGCTTCTTCCTTCTAGATCCTTGATTCTCAAGCTTCTAATGGTGATTTGGGAAGGAATTGGAATGAATTTGGTAGGGAAATGAAGTGGGAATGAAGGAAATTTGGTAGTGGGAAATTCTAGATCTAGATTTGGAATAAAAAAGAGGAGAGAGAATTTTTCTCCTTTACTTATATAGGCCGGCCCCTATTCCTCTCCCTCAAGTAATCATATAATGTCCATTATACCCCTTGGAGCATCTCATGAAGAAATAATTAAGGAAGGAAGCTTCTAGTCTAATAATTTAATTAATTTAATCCATCTCCTTAACAATGGGCTTTCTAAATGGGCTAAGTCTAACTAATTAATTCATGTTGGTCCATGGGTCCAAACTAAACTAGTTAGGTCCACTAACACAAGTCTAAATTAAATAAATAATATCTAACAACAATTAAATAATACCATAAATAATTATTTATCAAGCATAATAATTAATTAAATAGAAAATTACAAAAATACCCTTTCATAGAAAATGTGGTAGTTACACCGGCCATGCAAAGCCAGTGGGGTCAGAACCCCAAGCAACAAGTACCACAAAGGAGCTCGAGGTAATAGATCAAACACATCACAACATAAGAAGGAAGAGACATATAAGAAATAAATACAGATCGAGACTTGTACGGTACCAACGTACTTGTCTCAAGAATAATACTAGAAGAACTGATAAATAAGTACAAAATAAAAGTAAGGCGACGAGTGGTAAGAGAGCATATAGGAACTACTATGGATCAAGACCACAACCCTTAAACCAAACAATGACCGGGGTTGCAGACCTTCACCCGAGCAGAACTTAGCACCCTAACCACACGTCGGGAGAAAATAAAACTAGAAGAGCGAGCTATATGAATAACAAACATCCAATTCACGGCCAAACATGGCTACAACTTGCTATAATTAACTAACTAGGGTTATCACAAGCCTTAATTACTATAAATGTATTGCTAAAAATATTTCTACCACCGGCACTACAGTCAACCTGGATGGCCAAGGGTACGCTTATCTAGTAAATTTAAATGCATAGCCAACCATAAAATAACATAATTAGTTACTTATCACAACATCAATTGAACTTATAAGCATAAACGTAAACTTGTGAATCAAAACCTGGTCTTGTAAACATAAACTTGTCTTATTATCACAAACTTTTTTTGTAAATATAAACTTGTCTTGTAATGTGCCACAGCACGAGTAAACTTGGTCAATCATGGAGACCTTGACTAGCAGGATTGTCCATGCCGTATTGGTCCCTTGGCGATCGGGGTAGCCGATAGCACAATATTCTTCCCTTCCAATGATCTAGCTGAATCTTATCTTGTTTAATCATTGATAATTATTTCAAGTTCTCGAGTCATGGAAACTTAAGAACTCCCTAAAATGACGAGTCATAAATACGAGCTTTTCATGAGTATCGTATTAGCGACACGCGATACACCAGAAAATACTCACACTTGATTTTTCGATGCCAAATGCAATAGATTTTATACATAAAAAATTTCACAGTGTCGTGAGAATGGTGAACTTGTACATAAACTTGTCTTGTGGACTAACATGCAAAACTTGTCTGGTATCATAAACTTGTATCGACATAAGCATACAAAAATAATCACTAAAAGGAATTTATGAAAAATAACAAAGCAACAGGGAACACAAGAATGCATACAAAAAATTTTGGCTGCATGGACTCACTGGCCGCATGCACCCACTAGCTGCATGGACTCTCTGGTCGCATGCACCCACTGGTCGCATGGACTCTCTGGCCGCATGGACCAACTGGCCGCATGGACTCACTAGCCGCATGCACCTACTGGACGCATGGACACTCTGGCCGTATACACCAACTGGCTGCATGGACTCTCTGGCCGCATGCACCCACTGGCCGCATGGACTTAAAGAATTTTTTATTCGTTCAGCGAGTGAAGGCACAAGGTATTCAAGGACACTTATAAAAATATGCAGGCATGTGTCTAACAAGATGGACACATACTGTCAATATGCGGCAAGAGTTCAAGCCGCAAAACCCTCTCAGGCCGCATGTCATTCTCGGTCGCATAGCTCGGTGGCCGTATGAAGACTTCATCTTCTCCAACAGCAAGTTCAGCCATGGCCGAAACTCCAAAAATATCAAAAATTTATTTTTTTCATAAAAACTTTATTTAAACTCCAAATCAAGTAAAATAAAAGCCAAATTGTATAAAATAAAATGCTCTAACATAAGAAAATACTAGTTTTCTAAAACATTAAGTTTTAATAGATCAAAACCAAGAAAAACTCATGGAACACATAAAAACCCTAAACTTGAAACTCAGATCTACAAAAAATCTATACATCAAAATCCAAAACTCTAAGAACTAAACATGATCAGCAACTCAAGGAGGACATACCTCCAGACTGACGATATATACATCTAGATATGGGATTATGTATATTTGTTCTGTTATGAGCTAGGTTTTTTTTATCCCTATATTTTAGACTCTCACAGATTTTTCTAAGGCATGCTCTCAAGAGATTCAAAGAAGAATCCACACTTCTATAAGATAACTGTGCTCGCATAGGTCTTTCTCTTTAAGAGATCAAGGTTTCTGATCAGAGACTTGTTTGTTTTGTCCGGTCGAGATCTTTAATGAGAGTCATCGATGAACAACCTATAATAGGTGAGCAAGTTCTAGTTAGGATTGAGGTTTTTCGACCTCTAATATGTATATTATTTGTATCTTTTTCTTGAGAAGTTGAAAGGAATCGACGATCTTAGGGGCAAGGGATCGAAGTACATATTGTATTTCAATCTTTTATTAATAGAAAGTTGAGACTTATCCGGCTGGCAATAGTCATGACTGTGCATATTGATCTTTGTTTGGTCTTATATAGTAGGTCATGTTTTTAGTATGGGATAGGTGGTCGACGTTAGTTGTCACTCCCCGTTCCCGATATACGTATTTGAAACATATTTTATTTTAGCATGGTTGCATGTGCATGGAGACTAGACCCATTCTTTGGTTTAACCTTGCTCATGGTTTATTTTGTGGGTTGTTTTAACTTATGGGAACCTTTGGTTCAACCCTCAAACCCTACCATATATAACCTATCATTTTCTCTCTTATTCTTCACTTCTTCATCCTTTTTTAGTTCTCTTCCCATTTCATAAGCAAGTACACATTGCATGAGAAATGAGAAAACCCTCCATATTATTGTTCTATTATGTTTATTATGTATTTTTAAGCACTTATAGTTCTTGGAGTATTCTGTTTTGATGGATGGATTAGTGTATATCTATATTTCTAACTTAGGATTTTATGGATTTTATGATTTTTTTTTTTGATCTATTAAACTTATGTCTTTGAAAACTAGTTTTTGCTACATGATAGAGCTTTCAATTTAGAGCATTTTGGCTTTTGGTTCACCCGATTTGAACTTAAAATAAGAATTTTATGAAGGAAATAAGATTTCAATTTTTGGAGCTTTTCTGCCATGGTTGAACCTGCTGTTGGAGAAGACTCATGCGGCCATCGAGCTATGCGGCTGAGAGTGCTATGCGGCTCGAGAGGGTTATGCGGCCTAAACTCTTGCCGCATACTAACAGCATGCGTCCATATTGTTGGACGTATGACTGCTGATTTGCACAGTGTCCTTGAACACCTTGTGCATTCACTTACTGAACGAATAAAATTTTTACTAAGTCCTAGAGAACTCCATGAGACAGAGAACTCCATGCAACACCGACACCCATGCGGCCAGGAGAACATGCGGCCCCTATTTCTTGGACGCATGACTCTGAACCGTTAGCACTTATTTCTATAGTTTTGTCTTTTCTTCCTGACACACATTATGGCTTATCACCTCAATCATATCAGTCACTTTATGTCTCATCTCTGATACTTTATTTATTGTTTGTCACTTTAACACTTGTTACAAGGAGTAGACTTAACCCTGGGAATATGGCTTGACTCTTTATTTGGCCTGACTCTTCATGTGGCCTGAATCTTCATGCGGCATGACTTCTCATGCGGCCTGACTTCCCATGTGGTCTGACTTTATGCGGCCTAGAGACTCATGTGGCCTTACTTTTTTTGATTGGATTTTTTTCCTGACTCTTGTGACCCAATATATGAATGGTAATTTGACTCGAATACTATATCTGTGCTGATACCACTATTGCCTGATTATTATTCATGATTTCATGTGCGTCAAGGAGCAACACATCATATCACGTATTAAGTGATTATATTTGGGTTATGCATCGAGAATGCCTCCAAATTCCAGAATGCGTGATATTATATATATGTACATTATTTTTCCAGTACGGACATAATAAGCGAGTCAAACTACCAAAGCGTGGCTAGGTTATTGATTGTATAAATGTTGCATACACGTTTGGGTAAATCCAGATTTGACTTTCATGGATTCGTATCTAGCGTGTCCGTACATTGTACAACATCTTAAGAAAAGTTCTCATGTGACCACGTCTCGAGATTTCAAATACAATATTGGGCTGAGTAACTAAAAGTGGTACTAACATTGGAGGAAACGGTATCCTGAGATCATGCCAATGAACCTTCCCACAGAGATTTATTCTAAGTGCATTATGGGTTGTCCACCACAAATACTGTATATCATCTGTCTTAGTGGAGAGCAGTATCTGACTTATTATTATGTCGAGCCACTGTTTCAATAAAGGAACACGGGAACCGCTAATACAGTATTTTTAGCAAAGTGGCCCTTCGGGGGATTGGTGCATCCTACAAGTGCCTATTTTATTATATTGGTTTGGTTAGCTCATGTTCGACACTGGCGTGATCTGAGGATCCTTATTATGTATTATTCTAAGGTAACCTTAGACTCCACAAAATACCAAGTCGTACAAATGATTGGCCGATATAAGAAATGGAATTGTTTATGATTGAATTATTCAGCTAGTAGCCTAGAAAAATGGACTATCATAGTGTGAGGGTTCAACCATTGTCCTTGTTTGGTTGTAGGGTTGAGCCTCAGCACTAGGATATGCCATGGACCTAAGTTACGATACTGAACCAATATAATATTATATTATTTTTCTTGGGTTTTTGTTTCTCTTTTTCGTGCTTTCTTTGTGGTACTTGCTATTTGGGGTCTAACTCCACTGGTTTTGCATGGCCAGGTTTTGAGCCAGCACCTGAGGATCCAGCACTCCTTCCCCTAAACTCATGGCGCGCACCAAGAATACGGTCACAGGGGATAGCGAGTGAGTTTTTCTTCTTTCCTGCTCGTCTTGCACATTTACTTCTTTTGGGCGTTTAGCCACCGGCACCTGCTAGCTAGCTTGTCTGGACATTAGTTTCTTAACATGATTGTATTAAATCAAACTACAACTAATTACAGTCATGTACTTAGGTTACTCTTCCAGCTTCTCATTTTATACAGCTGGACTATAGAATATTTTAAGAAAGCATTTGGGATGCCTTATTGCTTATCATATATGCTTTATGCTTACTGTTTCTTTTTTTAATAATTGAGACATAGAAGTTCTTTACCCTAGGAGAATTAATTATAGTATGCACCCCCTTGTCTTATACAGCCGTGATCATCGTACGACGTATAGTAGCTTGTTCGGGATAGCTGGCCATGTCTGTCTCTATATTTCGGTACTGGGGTATGACAAGATTTTAGTGGTGGCCCATGCAGGTCTGTTCTTTAGACTTGTGGGATTTTATGGTCATATGAGTCTCAATCAAACATGATCCTTCTTAAAATTCTGAATTCGTCATCTTCGATACTCAGCTTGAATTCTCCCAGATTGGTTGCTTTATTGTTCCTTCTCGTCCTTTGCTTATTGTTTCTTGTGCACTTATTTAGGGCTTCTCCTTTCCCCGATGCTACAGTAACAAGAGAGGCAGAGTTGCCAGTAGAATAAAATCCTGTGGAACCCCAGCCAAGGATCCGAGTTGAGCCCACGACGAATGGGATAGAGCAGCAGGCTCCAGGTGTTCCATTACCTCCCGCAGTACCGGCAGTACTAGATACCCCATGTCACGCCCCAGTCCCAGAATGTCGAAGGACTAGCCACGTGACAATGGCCAGCAGCACAACTCCAATGGGCAAACCAAATTTAATGGACCCGTTAGAGTGAACTTAAGTTGTAATACATATAAATTGGTCTACAAATATCTGTAACAATTTATATATCTAATCTCATCCACAATAAGTAATGAAATCATAAGGAGAAAAGTCTAGTCACAATAATATAAAATGATATGTCCAACCAAAGCAATATAAATAATGTCACGGGGAACAACCTGTCATCAAAATGGAAAGGAAAATAATTCCAAGTACAATATCCAGAAGTCACTATAAGATCAAAATCTAAGAACACTAAGCATAATAAATGAATGGTGAGAATACTGTGTGCTCAAAAGAAGTCCTCCGAAACAACCTCTGAAACTTGTACGTCTCTAATAGTAGGACATGCCCCGTAAACCTTGGGATAGCTCTCCTCGTCTACACCTGGGGGCATAATCCGGATCCAGGTCCTCAGGGGACATAGCAAGGTACAATAAACACTCAAGCCAAAATAAAATACTGTAAGTAAGAACAGATCCTCAGGGCAAGCTATGTAACAAGCTAAATGAAATAAAAATGAGAGCATCACTAGTACTCAGGCTGAGACCACTAAAGGCTCTGTGTCGGGGAGCCCATAGCAGCAAGTAGTATCACGACTCTAGTATATGTGCCAAAGATCTGAGACAGAGTCTAAGGCACCTCCAGTAGTATATATATAAATAATCAGCCTGTAGCCTATGTGTCTCTACCCACCCAATGTAACCTCATGTCTCATGTCCACGATGTCTCATGTCCATAATACGCAAGATCATGACCTCTAGCTAGTACAATGAGTCATAATAATATCTATATAATATGTAAGTCTCACATCACGAATCTTGTAAGCCTATACAGAATCACCATGAATAACTTAAGAAAGATTTTATCACATGAAATAGTGGCAAGTGTCCTACGGTATGGCGTACTTGGTAAAGCAAGCACATAAAAAATAGGATCATGGAATCAACTCTCTAAGTGATGTTACACGACTCCGTGTACGGCATCGACACCTGAATCTTATTCGAACGTTAAGCAACATCTCGAGATCCTAGGTTGAACAGATACATCAAAGAAGTATATATATAGAAAGAAAACAAGCAAATAATATAACAGGATCTCTGCAGGATTGGCAAGGTACACTTGTCTGGGTTCTGAACTCCGTCAACTACTCCTAAAAAAATAGAATCTACACATACACCTCCGGATGCAAAAATAAACATCACCAATATTATCAGAATACTTGAAATAGCTAGGATTGACTACCCATAAGTCCAATTTGGACACTGTCACGTCCAGTCCCAAAATACCGAGTGCCTAGATACGTTGCAATGGCCAGCAGCACACACAGATGGACAAATCCAATTTAATGGACCCATCAGAGTATACTTAAGATGTAAGACAACTATAAAGGTCTATGATACTAATCACATCCACAGAAGATAAATACAATCAATATCAGATTCATCAAGATGAAATAATAATTAACAAGTCTCAATAAATATCTCGGGGAACATCCCGATAAAGAGTTTGATACAACAGTTCAATAAACAGGAATAAGAGTCTAATAATAGAAACGACTGAGTATATAAAGCAAATACTCAGGAGAAATCTTCTGGCATCACCTCATCCTCTGGTGTTGGTACTGCTCCAGCGTCTACTTCTGTCCCGTATACCTCGGGGTAGATCTCCTCTACTAAACCTGGGGACATAATCTGGATTCCAGGTCCTCAGGGGACATAGCAAGGTACAAGAATAACTCAAGCCAAATAAATACAGTATATAAAAATGTATCAATAGGGCAAAGTATGTAACCAGTTAAGTAATATGCAAAATGAGAGCAGCACTAGAACTCAGGGTGAGACTACTACAAGCTCTGTGTCGGGGAGCCGGTAGCAGTTATACTATGTAGTTATACTATGTAGTGGGCCTAGCACTATAGTGGCTATGGCACCGTAATAAATATAAAATTAGCCTGTAGCCTGTGTGTTTCTTCCCACCCAATGTAATTGTCACTACCACATTTTCTAGGAAACGATATTTTGGTCATTTTATAATTAATTAAATATTGTGCATGTTGAATATTTATTTATTATATTATTTATTTATTGTTAGCATGTTAGATTTATTTTTGAACTTGTGTAGTGGACCTAACTAGTTATAATAGATCCATGGACCCAACATTTAATTTTAGTTAGATTTGAGCCCAATAATTAGAAGTCCATTTATTAGGAGGATGATTAATTAAGTTAAACCCATTAGACTAGAACCTTCCCTCCTTAATTAATTTTTTCATGAGAGGCCCCAAGGGGTATTTTAGACTTTACATAGTAGCTTGAGGGAGGGGACAAGTGAGGCCTATATAAAGGGGATGAAAACTTTCTCTCTTTATTTTTCATTCCAAATCTAGATCTAGAATTTTCCCTCAACTAAATTTCATCAAATCTCTACCAAATTTTCACCCAATTCCTTCCCAAATCACTATTGGAGACTAGAAAGAGTAAGGATCTAGAAGGAGGAAGCAAGAATCTATAAAAAGGAGCAAGGATCTACAAGTTGAAAGCAAATTTTATCAATTTTGGAGGTTTCATTGGAAATCCATTTCCCAATAGGTACAATTCAATTTTTTTCCTTAATTTAGGTTCTAAATCTGAGATTTAACCATGAGAAATCAATCCATATGCATAGGCTACCCATAGGATTTGGTTTTGTGTTCTTAGGAGGCCTATTGAGAAAGTTATGGTACTTTTTGTGTCAATTTTAGAGGAATTTCGAGATTAACAATTGATGTGTGTGTCAATTGGTCGTATAGATCAATTTGGCATGTGCTCGTGTGTTTGGGGCTAGTGTCGTGTCCAAAATTGGGTACGTATAGGTCATATCACAATATTTTTGTGATATGTGTTGATTTGGGGATTTTTCCTTCGACATGGGACTTTGAGCATGTCATATTTTGACACGGACACGTAGATTTGTATTTGACTCTTTGTATTGTTCATAAATAATATATATGACTTGTTCGTGTCCTTCGGGGTACGTTTGGATGTGTGGTGGACTCGTGTCGCATGCGTATCCTAGATCTAGTGAGACACAGAGTGATACGTTCTATAAGATGTACAATTTATTGGTAGATCTATTTCTTTTGTGTTATTAGTCATGAAGGAGTGTAATTATATTATATATATTGTTGTTACATATATTTATGCTTTAGATCTATATATATATATATATGTTGTATATTTATGTAGTCATTATTTTACATATGTAATCTCTATTAGTTATTGTATATACATATGTGGAGGGTGGTGAATATATATATATATATTTATATTTTGTGTCCTAGATCTATGTACCTATGAATATACTATATGTATATAATTGTTGTAGCTATTCTTTTACATATAATATATTTATATATATTATAGTATATATATATATATATATATATATATATATATATATATATATATATATATATATATATATTAAATAGATATTTAGATGTTGTTGTATTATGTTTATATAATGTATGTTACCTATTAGTGTATAATTTATATATACATAAATATTTGTGTGTGTTGTTATATGTAGGTACTATGTATGTATAATTACTAAGTAGTTATTATGTATGTATAGATGTTATGGAGAGTATGTATGTATTTTTACATAGTCATAGTTATATATTTAAATTTAGTTATATGGATCATAGTATCTATTTATGTATATATATGTTATATATATATATAGGGTAAACGGGATATGAGCCATAGTGCTCATATTCCTACATGAGCCATGCGCATGTGGACCAATAGGAATAGACTCATGCATCCCATGTGCACTAGTACACTCTATTTCTATTGGTCCACATGTGTATGGCTCATGTAGGAATATGGACACTATGGCTCATATCCCGTTTACCCATATATATATATATATATATATATATATATATATATATATATATATATATATATATATATATATATATATATGCATTGTATATATATATATATATATATATATATATATATATATATATATATATATGCATTGTGCATGGCTCATGTAGGACCAATAGTGCCCATAGGTAAAATGCCACATACAAATGCCACATATATATATATATATATATATATATATATATATATATATATATATATATATATATATATATATATATATATATATATATATATGCATTGTATATATATATATATATATATATATATATATAAGAGGGGGAGAATAGGAGCTTTAGCGACAGCAAAAAACATCACAACAGCAACCGTCACAGCAGCAATAACACAGCAGCAGTAGCAGCAGCAAGAGAAACAGCGACAGCAGTTGGCGACAGTTACAGAAAACTGTCGCTGAAACAGCAGCAGTATCAGCAGTGTATCAGGAGCTTTAGCGACGGCTTTGGCGACAGTTGCGAAAAACTGTCACTAAAACAGCAGTGTATCAGCATCAACAAAGTCTTCAGCGACAGTGGGCAGGGCTTTAGCGACAGTTTGACAGTTTTTCTATTATTAGATGTTTATATATATATATATATATTTTTTCTAATATGCTAATAGTATTTATTGTATACTATGTGTATAATAAATAGTATAGTGTGTATGTATATTACGGGTATTTAGTATAAATAAGTTTGTGGTATTACCTTGAGATACCAAGGTAAGTACCAAGGTAATTGGGGATACCCAAGGTATTGGGTTTGGGTATCAAGATTATCGGTTTATGTTGTGATACCAAGTTGGTTCAAAACCAAGGTACCTATCGGATGTTTGTCTTTAAGATTTTATTTAATAATATCGTTTTGGCATTTGTATGTGGCATTTTACCTATGGATTTACGTATCCAGAGATACGGTATCCTAGTATCCTAAGATATAGCTTTTTGTGACCTAGACTTTAGTATTTGAACCCAATATTTTTGTATTAGACTAATGCAACCTAGAAATAGGTAGTTGGCCATAGTTGACCATAGTTGACTTAAAGTTGACCTAGTTTGACTTTTGATTTAGAAATGACTTTATGACCTAGAAGTTGACTAGTTTAATTTATTCTCTTTCCTAAAAACTTATATTAATACAATATTCCATATATAGGTCTGTGACACCATTTCAGACATTATTTCTCATCATTTGCTTTGGACCACAGGCGAGTACATTCTTTGATAGTTTCTATTATTTGATTACCACTATAATTCAAGTATTTAAAAATGTTACTTCTGATTCTTGACACGATGGTACACGGATTGGTGTTGTTATTGGATCGTCAGTCATGGGATGTTACAGTGATTATGGAGATGGTATCGGATATTGTCCTTGTTGGTATTGGATAATATTGAATATTGTAGATTAAACATTGGATACATTGGCTAGTGATGTGTCATGATTCGATCTATCATATCAGTCGGGGCGGGGGGGATACCAATTAAATATGTGATCAAGAAACTATCGGCTAGTAGTGTAATCATTGGCTACTAACTAACCATGTAATTCATGTATGGTTGAGTTAGCTCCTTAGTGTAATCATTGAATCTCCCAGGCCAATCACATATTTAGTTAGTATCTCAAAACATATAGTTATTGTAGATTCCATTATTCAGTTCATTGATTACCTTGTTCTATTTTGACATTATAGTTCATTCCTTTATTCTTGTACGCATTGATTATATTCTTGTAGCTTTTTGTGACCTAGACTTTAGTATTTGAATCCAATATTTTTGTATTAGACTAATGCAACCTAAAAATAGGTAGTTGACCATAGTTGACCATAGTTGACTTAGAGTTGACCTAGTTTAACTTTTGACTTAGAAATAACTTTATGACCTAGAAGTTGACTAGTTTAATTTATTCTCTTTTCTAAAAACTTGTATTAATGCAATATTCCATATATAGGTCTGTGACACCATTTCAGACATTATTTCTCATCATTTGCTTTGGACCACAGGCGAGTATATTCTCTAATAGTTTTTATTATTTGATTACCACTATAATTCAAGTATTTAGAAATGTTACTTCTGATTCTTGACACGATGGTATACGGATTGGTGTTGTTATTGGATCGTCAGTCATGGGATGTTACAATGATTATGGAGATGGTATCGGATATTATCCTTGTTGGTATTGGATAATATTGAATATTATAGATTAAACATTGGATATATTGGCTAGTAACGTGTCATGATTCGATCCATCATATCAGTCGGGGCGGGGGGGGATACCAATTAAAAATGTGATCAAGAAACTATCGGCTAGTAGTGTAATCATTAGCTACTAACTAACCATGCAATTCACGTATGGTTGAGTTAGCTCCTTAGTGTAATCATTGAATCTCCCAGGCCAATCACATATTTAGTTAGTATCTCAAAATACATAGTTATTATAGATTCCATTATTCAGTTCATTGATTACCTTGTTCTATTTTGACATTATAGTTCATTCCTTTATTCTTGTACGCATTAATTATATTCTGTTGCAAGTATTGCCTATTCTCTCATTGTTCTTGATTATCAATTATATTCTCATCGTAGATAGCATCTTCTATTTTACTGGTTTATAGTTTTTATCAATTAATTGGAACTGCTATTGGGTTGTACTTCGCTCCATTCCTGACTGGAAAATACTTTTTAGAGGATCCGGAATATTGGTATCCGACATACTACGGACCTCAGCCTATAGATGGTGCAGACTTGGACCCACTAGTTCTGGAGTGACTGCAGGAAGATTTAGCCGGGTTCACTAGTTAGCATAGTTAGTTCTTTTTAGCATTTTGGTACCGGATTTATTTTCGTCATATATTTGTGTTTGGATATTATTTCTATTTGTTGTTGTTATATTTTTAACTGCTTAGTTATGTTAGACTTCTGTGATATCTTCTCGAGCCATAGAAATATGATTGAGTATTGTGTTGAACTAAGTTGATTATACTCTCATCTTGGAGTTGAGATATTATTGGAGGTTTATGCTTTATTGTGAGATAATTAGATAGTATAGTTGACCAAGAGAACGTTCTACCGTCGATGCTGCGGCGTAGGCTGGGCGTTGTTCCCACTTGCATCCCAACACCGGGTGCGGATCGTGACACATTTTTAGTGGTGGCCTATGCAGGTCAGGCTTCGCAATAGTGCGATGTCATGGTAGTGCGACGACTTAGTTGTACTACTGTGAGCCTGCGATAGGATATAGGACATAGGATACTAAGATGAGAGAGGGATACTTAATCACAACTAGGAATTCCAATCTTAATTGAATCGCTACTTTTGATTCCTTCTGAATACTTTACATATTGTTGTCCTTTCTTGATGATATCTTATCTCGTGTCAAATTGATCTCTTTTATTTTGATCTATCTTCAGGATGCCGCCGAAGACTAGATCCTATCGATTGGGGGCAGTTTCTGTGAGGTCTGCCACCTCTCAATCTTCCACTCAGGCAGTAGGGTTTGTACCTCCTACGACATCAGTTCACGTAGGAGTCTCGGCTGCCTTCGGAGGTTCTCCTCCACCTGTTCCGAGGACTACTCCAGTTGCTTCGGAGGGACTTCCACCACCTCCATTTTTAGGAGATACCGCGCCGATGGTTGTACTATTTAGAGAGATGATGGAGTTACAGAGGGCACAGATAGAGGCCCAACACAGGCAGTATATGATATGGCAGAGTATGGAAAATGCCCATCAGGTAGCTATTGCAGCAGTTCAGAGAGAGGCTCCTCGACAGCCACAGGATGTTCAGCTCGAACTAGGCAACATTCAAAATTTTAAGAAGCTTGTGCCTCGAGTTTTTAAGGGAACAGAGGGTATAGTCTATGCTGACGATTGGCTTGAAGATATCGAGCGTCTCATGAAGGTGTCCCATCTTGTGGAGGATCTGAAGGTTGAGGCGGTAGAACTTCAACTATTCGATATTGCCCACACTTGGTTTAGGAATGAGCCAATTCTTACTGATACAGGGCAGTCTTAGGAGGTGTTCAAGGATCTCTTTAAGAAGAAGTTCTTTGCTCGGACGGACAGATTGGAATTAGGAAGGCAATTTAAGAGCCTTACACAAGGGAGCATATCCGTAGAGGAGTATGCCGTAGAGTTCGGAAGGCGGAGCCAATTTGCAGAGTACTTGGTGAGAGAGCCAGAAGTTCGGGCTATCCGTTTCCGCGAGGGTCTGAATTGGGAAGTGAAGATTCTCATTCCATCTTTCTACGAGACGTATTCTGAGATACTTTTGGAGGCACATAAGGTCGAGCGGAAATGGAACTTGAAGTCGAAGAGGGATCGTAATTTGTTTGGGGGTGCCAGTAGCAGTGCGGGACCGACAAAGAGGCCGCGGTTCCAGCAACAGCAGTTTCCAGTATAGGTCGGAGCTCATCAGCAGCAATATCAGATATTTTTAACTGCTTAGTTATGTTAGACTTCTGTGATATCTTCTTGTGCCATAGAAATGTGATTGAGTATTGTGTTGAACTAAGTTGATTATACTCTCATCTTGGAGTTGAGATATTATTGGAGGTTTATGCTTTATTGTGAGATAATTAGATAGTATAGTTGACCAAGAGAACGTTCTACCGTCGATGCTGCGGCGTAGGCTGGGCGTTGTTCCCACTTGCATCCCAACACCGGGTGCGGATCGTGACACATTTTTAGTGGTGGCCTATGCAGGTCAGGCTTCGCAATAGTGCGATATCATGGTAGTGCGACGACTTAGTTGTACTACTGTGAGCCTGCGATAGGATATAGGACATAGGATACTAGGATGAGAGAGGGATACTTAATCACAACTAGGAATTCCAATCTTAATTGAATCGCTACTTTTGATTCCTTCTGAATACTTTACATATTGTTGTCCTTCCTTGATGATATCTTATCTCGTGTCAAATTGATCTCTTTTATTTCGATCTATCTTCAGGATGCCGCCGAAGACTAGATCCTATCGATTGGGGGCAGTTTCTGTGAGGTCTGCCACCTCTCAATCTTCCACTCAGGCAGTAGAGTTTGTACCTCCTACGACATCAGTTCACGTAGGAGTCTCGACTGCCTTCGGAGGTTCTCCTTCACCTGTTCCGAGGACTACTCCAGTTGCTTCGGAGGGACTTCCACCACCTCCATTTTTAGGAGATACCGCACCGATGGTTGTACTATTTAGAGAGATGATGGAGTTACAGAGGGCACAGATAGAGGCCCAACACAGGCAGTATATGATATAGCAGAGTATGGAAAATGCCCATCAGGTAGCTATTGCAGCAGTTCAGAGAGAGGCTCCTCGACAGCCACAGGATGTTCAGCTCGAACTAGGCAACATTTAAAATTTTAAGAAGCTTGTGCCTCGAGTTTTTAAGGGAACAGAGGGTATAGTCTATGCTGACGATTGGCTTGAAGATATCGAACGTCTGATGAAGGTGTCCCATCTTGTGGAGGATCTGAAGGTTGAGGCGGTAGAACTTCAACTATTCGACATTGCCCACACTTGGTTTAGGAATGAGCCAATTCTTACTGATACAGGGCAGTCTTAGGAGGTGTTCAAGGATCTCTTTAAGAAGAAGTTCTTTGCTCGGACGGACAGATTGGAATTAGGAAGGCAATTTAAGAGCCTTACACAAGGGAGCATATCCGTAGAGGAGTATGCCGTAGAGTTCGGAAGGCGGAGCCAATATGCAGAGTACTTGGTGAGAGAGCCAGAAGTTCGGGCTATCCGTTTCTGCGAGGGTCTGAATTGGGAAGTGAAGATTCTCATTCCATCTTTCTACGAGACGTATTCTGAGATACTTTTGGAGGCACATAAGTTCGAGCGGAAATGGAACTTGAAGTCGAAGAGGGATCGTAATTTGTTTGGGGGTGCCAGTAGCAGTGCGGGACCGACAAAGAGGCCGCGGTTCCAGCAACAGCAGTTTCCAGTATAGGTCGGAGCTCATCAGCAGCAATATCAGATATTTTTAACTGCTTAGTTATGTTAGACTTCTGTGATATCTTCTTGTGCCATAGAAATATGATTGAGTATTGTGTTGAACTAAGTTGATTATACTCTCATCTTGGAGTTGAGATATTATTGGAGGTTTATGCTTTATTGTGAGATAATTAGATAGTATAGTTGACCAAGACAATATTCTACCATCGATGATGTGGCGTAGGCTGGACGTTATTCCCAACTTGTATTCCTACACCGGGTGCGGGTCGTGACAGTAATCACACTCATGTCCATGATGTCTCATGTCCATAACACGCAAGATCATGACCTCTAACTGATGCAGCGAGTCATAATGATAGCTAAGCATATGTAATATCTATGTCACAAATCATGTAACCTATACAGAATCACCATGAATATCTCAAGAAGATTCTGTCTCATAAACAGTGTCAAGCATCCTATGGTATGACATACTTGATAATGCAAGCACAAAGATATATAGTGTCACGATATCAATCTCTAGTGACGTTACACGACTCCGCGTACGGCATCAACACCCGAATCTTATTCGGACGCTAAGCAACGTCACACGGTCCTAGGTTGAACAGATATAGCATATAAATAAATCAAGGAATAATATAAAGCAGGTATTCCTAGATTGGTAAGGTACACTTACCTGGGGTTTGAATTCCAACAGTCGCTCTGGTATCAGTGGGATCTTCAAGTACTCCTATAAACGCTAAAATAAATACTACCATCATGCTCAAAAGATATGAAATAGCTAGGATCGCCTACCCATAAGTCCAATTTGGACACAGGGGCAAAATTGACAGTTTCTAGTCAAAGCGGGGTCCACATGTAGCCCACTTCGCACCGAAAAATATGCCAAAGACAAAGTTCTCCAAATTCGTCAAAATTGGTGTCTATAAGTCCAGAACGATGACATAAATCCAACAAAATGTCCAGAACTAGATTCTAATGAGCCGATCACAAAATCGCCATTCAAGTAGAGCCATAGGGCCCACGATACGGAATTTTGTCAACGTTCTCAGAATCGAACCAAACTTGGGTCACAGGACCAGCGTATCGCTATGAGTCCGATGGGGTAAGTTTCGTTGTGAAATGATAAGCACACACGAAGTTACAATAAGTTTCAGAACATGGCCGATATGGGGCGTTGTCGACGGATACGCGTTGATTCCGGTGTGCACGCACATCCAAATCAACTTCCGCAAAATCCTATATGTCCGTATTGACGGTGTGCACCTTTCGATAAAATTTGCACATGACCAAGTTGCCTCGTTTAGCGGGGCGCACCCAGTTAGAGAAAATTCAGGGTTTTGAATAACCAAGCTTTTGGTCATCTTCACCCGCGAAATAATTACAATCTATAACACTATAAATTAAACTAAAAATAGGGTTTTAAAACTTAGTTATATGGTCTAAATTACTGTTCAGGTAAATTTTAGAA
The DNA here is from genome assembly GCA_036927795.1 of Iris macrosiphon. Taxonomy (NCBI): domain Eukaryota; kingdom Viridiplantae; phylum Streptophyta; class Magnoliopsida; order Asparagales; family Iridaceae; genus Iris; species Iris macrosiphon. The sequence continues at coordinate 114,058,455 of JAYESA010000006.1, forward strand.
ATAATTAACAGGTTGCACGCAAAACAGTCGTGAACTTGTGAGTTCGGGATAATTTTTTATTTTTAGAATTAGGGGATTTATTTTCCTGTTTTTGCGTCGCGATTTATGATCGACACCGGACGCGATACCCCGAGCTGATTGTACGGGGTTCGAGGGGGTCACGTAGTGAACATGTCGCAATAGTCTGTTCGAAAAATGAGGTGACGAGGGGAGTAAAATACTCACATAAACAGGGGTCAGAATCGACTATCCAAAACGTACGCGGGGTGGCGCGGCGCACGTCGGCAGCGGGCTACGGTGGCTGCTGGGCTGTTCGACGGCTGCTTGGTCTTCGTGGTGGGGTTATCGATGTCGCCGAAGAGATCGTCGTCGGAGGGTCTTCGCTTAGGTTGGGGCGAAGGCGTCGTCGGCAGGGTCGAGGTCACGGCGGCGCCGAGGAATCTCGGGGAAGTGGAGGCGGTGGTGAAATGGTTTGGGGACAGCCGGGTGGCCGGGGTGAGTGGTGGTGGAGGCGGTAACAGCGGGGGTTCGTCGGGGGCTGGAGAGGCGGGGTTCGTCGATGGGGGTGGCGTTGGGTTTTATAGTGGGCGGTGGCCGGGTGTTAGGGAAGCTGAAGGGGTTGGGGAGACGAAGGGAAAGGGCGGCCGGTGGGGGAGCCGAATGGAGGCGGCGGCGGTTAAGGAAGTCGGAGCGGCGGTTGAGGAGACGGAGAGTCGGGGGGATTTGTTTTCTGTCGGTTATTATAGAATAGGGATAACGGGTCGGGTTCAGGTCGATTGGTCGGGTTGGGTTCAGATCCAACCCGATCAGTTAGGGTTTGGATTCGGTTCAGTCTAGTTGGTTTGGTTTAATTAGGGCTTGGTTTAATCCGGTTCAGGATTAAACTGGTTTATTTTGGTTTTATTAAAAATAATGATTTTAGGTCTTTAAAAATAGTTTTTTGATCCAATAAATACCAGAAAAATTTAAGTATGTCTAATTATTTATTTTACACTCAAAAATATTATTTTTATATTATTTTAATATTTAATAAAATTATAAAATTATTTAATACCAAAAAATATTTATTTTAATTAGTTAAAAATAGCAGGAAATTCCTAAAAAATTCATATTTAAATTCTGAAAAATTTTGGTGTTTACAATCTACCCTCCTTAAAAGAATTCCGTCATCGCAATTAAGAAAACAAAACATAACCGGTCAGAAAAGATGACGCGGTTATTGGACATATTCGAAGTATAACACAAACAAAGAATCATGATCAAGGAAAAATCAAAGGATGAGGGTTAAGAAAAACACATAGGGAAGGAATAAAGTATTTTCCTAGACAATGAAATTTAGGTAATTCAAGAGTAAAGGAATCTGGATAGAGCAAGGAAAACTACAGCTTAGAAAAACTTGGGAATCAAGTACTAACAAGTTCAAAATACTAGGTTTGAGGCTAAGGAAATGAATTAACAGGCACGTGCTATGGCATTACTAGGAATAGATAGCTAGGACTAACTTAAATCTTACGCGTATTCACTACTCTACGAGTCTGTGCGTCCTCTATTGTCATCGCAAAAACTTGTCCGCGTTCTTGTGGTGGTGTCCTCTGTTGTTGCTGGGCTTCTTGATGAATCTTCAGTTGGGCTTGCATCATGGCATAGAATATTTTGAACATCTGTTGTCCGTCCATAAGCTGTCCTGGTGGAAAAGTAGGTATCGGTGGAGTAAACTGCAGTGGTAGTTGAATATCATCTTGCTGTATCCTCGAGGCGAGCTGATCTTCTTGATTGCCTTATTGAGATGATTGACCTCTATCTTCTGGTGTCACTTCATCTTCATAGGTGTCCACAGCACCTTGTGGTATTCCTGCAGGAGTCTCGTTGCTTGCTAAAGATTCCATTACTCTGCATCCAAAATAAACTATAAAAGGAGCACAGAGGAAGCAAGGTAGGATGCAAGTCAAGAAATTCGAATCCGATATAGAGATCAAGAACGATTCGATCAAGTGGATGAGATCCTAAAACTTTTCCTATCCTTGTCGCAGGCTTACTCGGTTCCTTAATTGAAACCAAAATAATTTAGTCATAGACCTGCATGGGCCACCAAAAAAACTATATTACGTCCCAATCCCAAAATACTGAGGGACTAGACACGTGGCAATGGCCAGCAGCACACACCGATGAGCAAACTCAATTTAATGGACCTATCAAAGTATACTTAAGCTGTAAGACAACTATAAAGGTCTATGATACTAATCACATCCACAGAAGATAAATACAATCAATATCAGATTCATCAAGATGAAATAATAATCAAGAAGTCTCAATAAATATCTCGGGGAACAACCCGATAAAGAGTTTGATACAGCAGTTCAATAAACAGGAATAAGAGTCTAACAACAGAAACGATTGAGTATATAAAGCAAATACTCAGAAGAAATCTTCTGGCATCACCTTGTCCTCTGGTATTGGTACTGCTCCAGCGTCTGCTTCTATTTCGTATACCTCGGGGTAGATCTCCTCTGGTAAACCTGGGGACACAATCCGGATTCCAGGTCCTCAAGAGACATAGCATGGTACAAGAATACCTCAAACCAAATAAATACAGTATATAAAAATGTATCAATAGGACAAACTATGTAACCAGCTAAGTGATATGCAAAATGAGAGCATCACTAGAACTCAGGCTGAGACTACTACAAGCTCTGTGTCGGGAATCCGGTAGCAGTTATACTATGTAGTGGGCCTAGCACTATAGTGGCTATGGTACTGTAATAAATATAAAATTAGCCTGTAGCCTGTGTGTCTCTCCCCACCCAATGTAATCACACGTCTCATGTTCATGACGTCTCATGTCCATAACATGCAAGATCATGACCTCTAACTGATACAGTGAGTCATAATAATAGGTAAGCATATGTAATATCTATGTCACGAATCATGTAACCTATACAGAATCATCATGAATATCTCAGGAAGATTCTGTCGCATGAACAGTGTCAAGTGTCCTGTGGTATGACGTACTTGATAATACAAGCACGAAGATATATAGGGTCACGATATCAATCTCTAGTGATGTTACACGACTCCGCGTATGGCGTCGACACCCGAATCTTATTCGAATGCTAAAAAAAATCACACGGTCCTAGTATTTGATAATAAACGAAAGAAATTGAAACTAGGTTTATACGAAACCCTTTCTTTGTTTACAAACAAGAAAAAGAAGTACAATTAATCCTATACGAGGATGTTAAGTACAAAAATTTGATTCTGGGGAAATATTGCTATAGGAGTCTGATCTGCGGTTGATCACTTTGTCCCTTGGACCACACGATGACGATCTGTAGAAGAAGAAAAAGAAGCTTCAAAGACTGCAAGAAAGGTTGAACTCTCGTTGCCAAAGCTCTCTATAGATGCTTTCTTGACCTTGACCTCTGTCTGTGACTCCTGAATTCTCTCCACCTTGGATTCGACCCCTGTCTCCTGTGGTTGGAGGTCTCTATTTATAGAGTTTGGTCACAGTAACTGACTAGTCAGTGTAGAAACTGAACAGCGGAGAGAGCTGCACCTTTTACGCGGCGGTTATAATAACTGTTACCCACGTATCAATGATCTTCTGAATTGGCGTGTGACGCGTGTCCCATTATGAGGTAATGCGTATAATCGCTCATCGAAGATCACGGCATGCAAGCCACATAGGTAACTGCCCCTCACGTAGAGAAGGTTGGCATAAAGGCCAAATAACTGTCTCGTAGGCGTAAAAGCCAGATAGTTATCTCGTTGGCGTAAAAGCCAAGTAGCTGTCTTGTTGGCGTAAAAGCCAAATAGCTGTCTTATTGGTGTAAAAGCCAAATAGCGGTCTTATTGGCATAAAAGCCGAGATCTGCATAAAACTTGATGCTGTATAGGTAATAGGTAACCAGCATAAACTAGCCAATTATCCTTGCTGACTGAGGTCTTGAGCGTATTCAGGGCCAAATAGCCTTATTGCGTACCTTGCAAATATAGCCTGAATTGGCGTATTTCGAGGAGATAGCATACGGCGTACTCCTATAGTTGAAAATAGCCTGGTTGGCGTATTTTAAGAAGATAGCATACGGCGTGCTCCTATAGTTGAAAATAGCCTGGTTGGCGTAATATGCAGGGATAGTGACGTGAGCATATTAGCCCTAATTTTAGCTCTCCCAGTCATTAAAAGTAGAACCAAATCTCGTACATTAAATGCAGAAATCTGTCCCCATCTGGCGCATTAACTGCAGAGACGTACCTCGAGTTCTGTACGAAGAACAACTTTTGACGTGACGGTTGGTTTTGTCTCATCTTGAGCGTAAAGCTCATCTCTGCCTGTATAGAAGAGGTAGCATATTTCTTGAATGCGTAAACGACGTCTTATATCAAGGGTTATGTCACTAGACGACAGTCTGGGGCTCTGTACAGAGTCATCATTACAGTCGTCCTCTCGATCGTCGTGCAGTACTCTTTGTCAGGAGTCAGGTTCACTGCTTTGTCTGACAGGTTCATTCGAGGAATACAAAAAGTTCCTCGTACAACTTCCCGCTGTATTAAAAGCAGACAGGTTTTATGTCGAAGTGGCAATGTAGCAACCTTGTTACGCCGAAGCAGTCTAGAAGGACTGCTTTACGCGGGTTGTTCTAGAGCTCTATTTTATGCTGAACAGCGTTGAAGCTCTGTTGTACGCCAATGGCTCTGAAAGTTATGTTTTATGCCACCCAGTGCTGCATGTATGTTAGGGGTTTTACGCGTATAATCCACCAGCGTATTTTTCATGCTTCTACAAGACCCCCTTCAAAGTTTTCAAATTTCTCGTAATTCGAAATACTTTGAATGAAGCATGAAACGGTCAAATTTGACTCGTTCTGCGAGGCTGATTTCTAGGCAAATTTTTAGGAATTTGTTGGGATTTGATGTGTTCTCTTCTGCCTATATAAAGGCAAGTGAGTGGACCTTTCTTTCCACACTTCCTTCTCCAAAAGAGATGGTTGCTGAGATCTATTAGGCTTACCTGAGGAAGAAAAAAATCATGCTCTTCCAGCATGTAAGGAGCCGTAAAAGGAGGCATCTTCGAGCAAATATCCTCTGCAACGATGGATCATGGAAGGATATCATATCTTCCTTTGCTCGGGATAATCAGCAATTTTATATGGCGATTTATCCAGGAGAGAGGAAGGGTCTCATTTGGCCACACAGCTTACAAGTTGTATTCTCTCCCATTATGGCGCTGGACGAGGGTAGGCAGTTTGGCCCTGTCTTCCAGTATTATGTTGGGTCTGAACCCCTAACACAATTTCTAGGACATGCCTGCCATGGCGTACGGATGGTGGGCTTGCGTAATTGATACATGCCCAGTTTTGTATCCTCCCGCCATTAATTATTTTCTTGTTAATCGGCCGCGGAAGCCGATTAACTGCTGTAGAAGAAGAAAAAGATCTTCGCCAATATGAGAACCTGGCACAACAGATTCTCGGCGTGATCTTACATGAAAATGAGAAATCCTTTGTAGAAAAAGTATTTTCATCATATGTAATCATGAAAATAAAAAATCCTTTGTAAACTGGATTTCCATCATATGTAATCATGATCAATAAACTTATCTTCTTTTACGCATTGCGGATTTGTCATATTTGCTGTGAGGAAGTCTGATAATGTACAGCTTCAACACGTCTGAATAATTTTATGCTGACTCTGCTAAATGCTTATCTGGTCATGTTCCATCTTTTACACGTAATGGAAGATGCGTAGAAAGCTTCTTAGCATTAAGTTGTTTTGAAGATCCAAACTGTCATGCTGTTTTGGAAGAGGAGTTGCGTAGAATTTTTGAACTGTCACTTCTCTGATACGAAGAATTCTTGTTCAGACCATCATCTTCAAGAATGGTTTCCCGAAAATCCCTTGAAAAAGGGCGAGAAATGTCTGTTGAACGGGCCATACTTGAACTTTTCTAAGAGATTCTGACTAGACTTCGAATAAACTCCCAAGGGCCCAAGAAGGAGAATCATCTTCAATACTAACCTTTGTGTGTTCCAAGCAGTTGGAATGTTTTGTAGCCAAAAAGGAGCATTTTCTGCATAAACCCTTGGGATTGGCCTTCTCGAAAAAGTCATAGACCATAACATCTGTTAGCTTCTGGACGTAAAATCATATATTTGTAGCTTCTATGCATAAAACTGTAGATTTATAGCCTTTGAGCGTAAAAGCTATTGAGCATAAAACCGTAGATTTATAGCCTCTGAGCGTAAAAGCTGCTGAGCGTAAAACCGTAGATTTATAGCCTCTGAGCGTAAAAGCTGCTGAACGTAAAACCGTAGATTTATAGCCTCTGAGCGTAAAAGCTGCTAAGCGTAAAATCGTAGATTTATAGCCTCTGAGCGTAAAAGCTGCTGAGCGTAAAACCGTAGATTTATAGCTTCTGAACGTAAAAGCTGCTGAGCGTAAAACCGTAGATTTATAGCCTCTGAGCGTAAAATCCGAATCTGTTACGCAGCATGACTGTCCATCTTCTTTTTTCAAATGATGGGCTAACGTGGTCCCAAATCATAACCGACTATTAAATATCGGATTTGGTTAGGGATTCGAAGAGTTATCCGAACTCTATAAATAGACCAAGGTCTTGAGAGAGAAACTTTTTATCTGTCTTCGCAAAACCCTTGCTTTCCAAAAAAACTTTCTTCTTTGTCTCTTTCCTGAGAACTCAGATTCACCATGGCACCCAAACAAGCTTCCACTGCTAAGGGAAAGAAGGTCGCTTCCTCACCTCGCTCCACTGCTCAAGCACGAGCAACTCCCATTAGGCTGAGCGAGTCCCGATCTGAACGCAGTGCTCCACAGTCGAGCTGTGCTCCAGACATTACAGGTAAAGACTTCGAGAGAAAAAACCCTTCGCATACGTTGTGCGTGTATGCGCAAGGTTATCTACTGTGCTAAGAACCTCTTTGAGGAAGATGATGCACAGGGATATTTTATTATTACGCCCACATTCCTAATCAGTCAGCATAAAAACTCTAAATTTTTGCAGTCTGGCATAAAAACTCAGACTGTCGAAATTTGACGTATACTACAAACTTTGAGTTTTACGCGCTGGATGTAAATTTCGGCGTAAAAACTCAAATTTTGGCAGTCTGGCGTAAAAACTCAGACTGTTAAATTTTGGCGTATAATGCCAACCTTGACTTTTACGTACTGAAAATGGATTCCAGCGTAAAATCCAAGTTTTTGTAGTCTGGCGTAAAAGCTCAGATTGTTAGTCTTTGGCGTAGCCTGTAAGAATGTAATGTCTAGCGTAAAAAATGACTTATTTTCTTATATTTTGCAGTGGACTTGCAGATTTCTCCTTTGACTGAAGTTATGGGCTCTACTGTCGGGATGTTGAGCTCAAACAATCTGGAGGATTTGTCCCATGTGACATTCCCCATCTCTGGCGCCAATTATCCTGAAGAAAGGGGAACCCTGTTCTCATCCCAAGGAGAACGCATGCTGCTGAGTATGATTAGTGGGGAGCCCCTAACATACATAGACGGGACAGAGTATAAGAAACCAGGTTTCTTGTTCGGGGATGTCATCGACAAACAATCCCAGACCAAGCTCAAGAAGGAGGATTGGGTGTTTACTGTTGAGGGCACGATCATGTATCTGCCCAGGATGCCCAGGGATTACCCTATCTCGGCATTCTTTTATGCCACACATTCTAGGAAGATGATGTGGACTCTGACTCCAGATCTTCACGGCCGACCGGGAAAGATTTTATATAACAAAGGATTGAACCGAGGGGCCTATATGAGCAGACCTTCAGGCCCAGTTATGCCCTTTAGGGGATTACTGCCGGGTAGTGTCCCGAGTGAGGATACGTCGCTGATCCAGCCGGTCCAAATATCGACCTTCTGTAATGATTTTATGGGGCAAGGAGGAGTGTACCCTAAGGTCAACCCTCGGACCAGTGGATGGCTTAGCCTTGGGAAACTTCGATGGGCCAGTTTAACTGCCTGGGCCCTGAAGCACTTCCAGACGGAGCTGGAAAGTATTGGCTTGTTCGCGGCTGCGAGCGCCACAAGTGTTGGGCTGCCTGTCAACCCTAACTTGTTCTTAGCCTTGATGGAGCGATATAATTCGCTTACCGAGACTTTTGCCACTCCGCTAGGTGAGTTGGGCTTGGCCCTGCATGAGATGGCAGAGATCTCCAAGCTACCAATGGGAGACACTCCTTATGAGGAGTATGTTCCCACAACCAAGGAGCTGAGGGATACAAACCCTCGGGCGGTGGCAGTGTACCAGGAGCTGATGTGCCATTATCTTGCCTGTACCACTTTCTACAAAGAGCCCTCTGATTTGGCTCATATCAACAAGTGGGTAGCCTATCTCTTCTTCCATCGGGCCAGAAATGTTAAGCCGGACAAGGTTATAGATAGCAGAGATAAGCCCTTGAACTTCCTGAGCATGCTCAGTGCCAACACGGTAGATGACCTTATTGAAGACGCAGGGACTCCAGATTATACTCTCGATGAGGAGATAGGGGGTTATCCTGCAGGCACTAAAGCCTTCAGTTATATTAGGCATTGTCGCAAGCCTCTGTCAAGGGAAGCTCAATTGGCTGGCTTCCTTTCTGTCTGGCTACACCGATGGGTAGTGCCTGGCATCGCGTCTGTGGATCGCATACATCGCAACACCTTATGGCTCGCAGTACGTTTGGTGTTCGGAGCAAGATTGGGCCTGTTCCCTGCCATGTTGTGTAGAATACAAGCTGACCTGAGGGCCATTACTGATGGGTTGCTAGCTGATGATACGCAGCGTAAAGGATTTCCCCGAGTAGAATTACCATTCCTATACTTGATGGGATAGTTAATTCTTCACAACACTAGGGTAATGTCTCCCGGTCCTGCCAGCAGTTTGGGAAATAACTTCTTGTTGAACTATAAGAATTCCCTTTGGAATGTGGCGACCATCATAGATTGCCGACGAGAATTAAATTTTGCCCACGGCTGGAAGCTCTTCTATATCGTTCCCCCCGTACATATCAATCAACAGGGGACGAAACTTAAGGATGAGGGCCATGGGAGGACCATTCTTTCTCCTGAAGCCTTCTACTAGTTGGTCTGCATTAGACCTTCCCATTTGCTGTACAGAAGTGAGGACCACTGCTACCTGGAGCCTTATTTGCCCAGTCGGTTCGCCAGGCAATTTGGGTATGACCAGTTGCATGTGGGGAATCCCATCACCAGTTTCAAGTCCAAAGGTGGACTTATTGATGGAGCCAGAGGATGGCGGTACTTCATCACAGGCTGTACGGGTGCAACTTTTGTTGTGTCCGCGACTTCTCTCTCCATGGAGTTGCGTATTCTGCACTAGTACGAGCAGTTCTATGCGTCTATCAATACCTTCCATCACGATTTTGATGTGCATGAAAGTTTTCGGATGCCCTCCCATAGGTCCACTGCGAGGGAGAAGATTTTGTCTGTTTCCTCGGATGAAGATGAAGATACCTCCGGGGCAGACGAGTTCTTATTGATAATACCGAGAGGCGTAATAGCTCTGCCAGCAGAGTCTCTCGTTATCCCCCAGAAACGAAAGGCTTCCACTCTGAAAGAGCCTTACCCCAGCAAGAAGAAGACTGCCAGAGGTCCGAAAAGGGCTTCCACCAGAGGGGCTTCTAGGAGTGATCCTGTCGTTTCCTTTGTTGGGGATGATTCTGTCACTACCACATTCCGAAGACAGGGGTATTTTCAAATTTTTATAATATTTGATATTATTATAGTTACAATTAATTAAATTGCATGATAATATTTTTATTTTAATAATTATGTGTGATGTGTAACTTAAATATAATTATATACAGTGTTCAATTATTTTAAGCTAGTAGACTTGACCTAGAAGCCAGTAGATGACCACCTGTCCGAATTATAGAATTCTGGATTTATTATTTTAGTTAGAATTTAATTCTTGGAGTTTGTAATTAATTACCGTATTTTTATTTAATTTTTGCGCATTGCCTTTGCTTCGATAATTGGAGCGCTACCCTAGCTTTTGTCTCCCAACAAAATTCACAATCTTGCCCTAGACATTCCCGCCTTCCATTCTGCTATTTTTTGCAACTCATAATTATGCCCTCTGTGCATTATTTCTAGCTGCACAAAAATCGTCGCGGACGTTATTTCATAAATCTCTATTTTGTATCGTTGTGCGTTCCAATCGAAATTTGGAGGCAATCTTGACCTATTTTTCGTGCGGCCCAAATTAGGGTAATATTCTGTTCTGAGTCTTCTTCATTATTGGTATTGATGACCCGACCTGATTTTGGCCCCATGTACTCCTAATTAATTTTGGAACACAACTTGCATTTATTTCTAATTAAATTGCATGATAATATTTAAACCAATTCTGAAATCCCGATTTACTTCCAGTGCCCTGCAAATTGAGCCCATACCAAATTTACAGCGCCCCCTGACCCTACAAAACACCGGACACCGAATCGCCCGCCAAATTTTTGTCATTTCATGTATCTGTGCAAATACCCAAATTTAAGGGGGTTATTTTACAAATTTACATTTTTGTCAACACCTCAATTGTTTAAACCAATGAGGGAGCCCTATTAATTTTTAATTAAACCTCACCCTCATTCCTACATGAATTATTTTTCTCTCTTGACAAATCTGGACCACTCATTCTATGGGTCCATCCTCACCATTAGATTCACACACCCTCTTATTATTTAAAGCCCCATCAACACCTTTCCCTAGAAAATCCTAATCCCCAAGCAAGCCCCCACCTCTCTCTCTCCTCCATCCTCAAACCCAACGTAGGAAGAAATTTCTTCCCTTCTTCTTCTCTTTTCTTCTTCTTCTTCTTCCTTTCTTCTTCTCCTTCTTTTATTTTTTGAGTTTGAAATTCAAATTAAAGGAGGGGGGAAACTATGTATACTGTTCACCATTCCCTGCCGCATCCGGCCGGCGACTGAGCCGATCCCCCGGCGACCGCTGCTACTCCTCTTTGCGGCGAGCTCCGGCGATCGAGCCCCCTCGCGCCACCGACCCCGACTGCACATCCTTCCGGCCTCCCACCAACAACAACTCCCGCTGCACCCGGCTAAGCCTACCTCCGGCGGCTGTTCCTCCCTCTGTGCCCGGCGGCCAACCACCCAGGCGACCCCGCCTCCGGCGAGCGGCCCAGCCAGGCCACCGACCCGCCGGCTGCTGCTGCTCGGCCATCTCCCCTCACGAGTTCTTCCTCCTCCTTGTTCCTCCTCTCGCTGCCAATCACGACCACCCCGGCCTACAGCCGACTGCCCAGGCCCGAGCTTCGTCCCAGGCAGCCCCTCGGTCAGCTGCACTCCGGCACACCACCACCCTATCATCACTGTAAGCTTCTCTTCTTCTCCCTCTTCCCTCTTTATATATAGATATATATATATATATATATATATATATATGTATATATATACATACATACGTATACGTATGAGTATATATAATACATGTATATGAATGTTATTTAGTATATGAATGCAATGTGTATATGTAATTGTATATATTAATGAGTAGGTATTTAAATTAATGCATATGTATATTGGTATGTATTTTGTGTATGTGTATATTATATTTTGTATATAGTATAATTATTATTTTGGTATAAAAATATATATGTGTATATATATTTTGTATGGGTATATATTTAATAAAAAATGTATTTTGGTATAAATATATGGTATATATATATTTTGCATATGTATTCTAGTATAGATACATATTAGTATATGTGTATGATTAATTAATATGTATATGTATATATCTAATTAATGTGTAGATATATATATATATGTATATAAATACGTATATTTGTGTATTGTGTATGTGAATTATGTGCATGTGTGTATTAGAATAATACTTAGTGTATATGTATTCACATACATATATGTATTATTTTGGTATATTTATATAGATAAAATACGTATTTTGGTATAAATGTATAAATATGTAAATACGTATTTTGGTAATTGGTATATATATATACGTGTACTTATATATATATTTATAATAATATAGTGCAATTTTCTCTAATTGTATATAGTATACGTACTATTTTGGTATATGTACAAACATATATATGTATGTATTTTGGTATAATTATATTGGTAGAGTATATATTAAATTAATACATTGGTATAAATATGTGTACCTATATATATATACATGTATAAACATATTTTTGGTATGTAAATATATACAGTATAAAACTGTATTGATATATATACATATGTACTTGTAAAACATATTTTGGTATATGAAAACAAATGTATATTTCACTAGTACCTATATATGTATACATGTATATTCAGTAAATGTATATTCTTAAATATAGTTGTTATGAATGTTATATGTGTTATGTATATTTATTTATGTATCTATCTACTAGGTGATCCTAGGTGACCAGTATCATACCTAGCGTAGTCCCGAACTCAGTATTTTTAGACTGTGTTAGTGTAGCATCTGATGCAAATGTGGTTTTGCTTGTGATATATTTATAGGACTGTTGGTTTACCCAGGGGATACTCTGGAACAGGACATCAATAATTACCAGCTAAGGACCAAGGCAAGTACATTCTCTGATAATTTCTAATTTCTTGATAATTTCTATAAATTCAATAATCTTGAAATGTTACAACTGAATCCTTGACACTGTGCTACACGGACTAGTATAGCTTGGATCTGCAGTCATGAGATGTTACCTTGATTATCGTATTGACATTGTACACGACATGTATATTAGACATCGTACATGATAGATTGGACTTGCTTGTGTATCGTGACGTGTCATGGTTGGATCCACAGTACTAGTTGGGGGCGGGGAAGTAGTTAGTAAGAAATGTGATCATGACCTCTTATTGTAGTATAGAAAATTATAAGTGTTAATCATGCTCTTCACCCATGATTAGCCAGGCCCTGTAGCTATCGTACATGTTCCCAAGCCGATCACATTTTGAAACTACTATTTTAAACACTTAGAATGGATTACAGTTCCCTATTTCAAATCATATACTACATCACCCGTATATGATACCATATTTGTTCTTTTCATTTTCATATATGTACGGACTGTATCATATTGCCTATTGCCTGTCTCTTTATATTGCCTGTCTCTCTTTAATTGCCATTGTATTTATTTTACTGTCTTCTCAGTAGCTAGCATGACATGTTTATTGTATTATAGACCTTATCAATTTAATGGAACTGTTATTTGAGATTTGTACTTTGCTCCTTCCTGACTGAAAATATTTTTCCAGACTATGCCTTAGAGGACCGCTGTCCGACACTTTATGGACCACATGGTGAGTAGCTGCAGACTTGGTAGTTAGTTGTGATTCCGGGAGGTCTAGCCGAAAATTTCTATATTTTAGTTAGTTCTTTCAGTAGACTATTTGGTACCGGATTTGTCTCCGACATTTTATCGAGACTTGGATAATTGTTGAGTTTGATTATTACTTTAGACTTGTGTTGTATTTAATTTTTGTTTCGCTATCTTATCGTGCTGTAATCCTGAGATTGAGTATGTGCTCGTTTATTTGTGTCATCCGTGCCTCCTTATGGATATTGGATGCTTGTGTGAGATTGGCTAGATAGTATCAAGACCTTGACAGCGTTCTACCGCCGATGCTGCGGCGTAGGCTGGACGTACCCACGCACTCGTGCCCCTAAACCGGGTGCGGGTCGTGACTCATTTTTAGTGGTGGCCCATGCAGGTCAGACTTCGCAAGTTGTGCGATATCGTAGTAGTGTGGCATCCTTGTTATACTACTGCGTGCCTGCGATAGGATCTAGGACATAGGATACTAGGACGAGAGCGAATACTCAATCATAATTCCTTGATAGATTCCTGGGATGACCCTTGAGAATCTTGTTAAAATTTCTAATTTAAAATCATTTCCTTGTTCCGTCCATTCTCACTTGTTGATTGTTGATTAGTTATTAAGTTAGGATTTTGGTTCCATTGTAGGGTTTAATTTCATATCAAGATGAAGTTACAGACTGATTTATGGTATTATCTGATGACGCATGTCGATGAGGACAGCGAGGAAGATTAACACTAGGACTATTGGATTACTAGATATGGATTTAAATTATAATTTGAAGCTTGAAAACGAATTGCATTTTAGAATCTTGAGAAGTTGAGATATTATGTTATTAAAATTTTATTTTGAGGAATTCAGATTCAATTTGATGAACATAGACAAAGCTGTAAGGATTTTGAGTGATTAAATTTTTATTTCAGTATTTAGATAATTAACCTTGAGGAAAGTGTATGCATTTTTACTGTAAATTTATTCGAGGAGTTATTTTGAGGAATTTTATTTGAGGAAAGGATTTTATAGTGAGAGAGATATATTAGTATATAAGTATATAAGATGCATGTATAAGGATCTGTTGGCTTGAGCATGATTGAGATTTCACTGCCAACTGGCTTAGGTGTTCGTCTAAGATTATATTGGAGAAAGCAGTACTTAGTATAGTGTGTTGCATTTGATATGCACTTGAGTGACAAGGATAACTAATTTCAGCGATTGCAGTAGGTAAGAAAGCTAGCAGTGAGTGTGCTTGTAGTAGAACTGTGGTACTTAGAGGGATAGAAGTATCAATCTTGGATGTATCTTTGACCTGTGCAATCATAACTAGGAATATTTATTCCCAATCTTTTATCTTGAATGTTGCTTCTCTAGAACTTTACTGTCCTTCCTTGATGATATCGCATTTTTGCCTTAATTGATTCTTTGGGATCTGTCTTCAGGATGTCGCCGCAGACACGGTCTATGAGAGCGGAAACATCAGCTTTAGAGGGGCCTGCCACCTCTCCACCTAAGAGACAGACAACTGTAGTTCCTCCTACATCTCCGATGCACGTAGGAGTATCTGCAATTTTTGGGGATCCTCCTCCCCCACCTGTTCAGAAGATTACCGCAGCTATGACGGACAACCTTCCTCCTCCACCGACTCCGATTCCCGGAGGTTTGCCCATTGACGGGACGCAGATGTTTACCTTGATCCAGGGCATGGTAGATGCTCAGAGAGTGACGGCAGACGCTCAGCGAGTTCAAGCTGAGGCTCAGAGGGTGCAAGCAGAAGCGCACCAGGCACAAACCGAGCTGATGAGAGAAAATATGGAGAATGCTCATCAGGTGACTCTCCAAGCTTTGGAAAGAGTAGCACAGTACCAGCAGTTTCCTGGCCAGCAACAACAGGGAACAGGCACTATAGTGGATTTTAAGAGGATGATGCCTCGAGAGTTTAAAGGCACCGAAGGAATACTCTACGCTGATGACTGGCTAGAGGATATAGAGAGGAGTCTGCGATTGACCCAGATTCCGGAGAACTTGCAGATAGAAGCCGCTGGCAGTCAGATGTTCGATATCGCACTCACGTGGTATCGCACGGAGCCGAGAATTAATGCACGAGGACTTACTTGGGAGACCTTCAAGGAACTCTTCAAGGAGAAGTTCTTTCCCGACGTGGCATTGGGAACCTTGGAAAGTCAGTTTCATGACTTGGTTCAAGGAAACATGTCGGTCGACGAGTATGGTGCAGAATTCTGTAGATTGAGCCGTTTTGCATCGTCTATGATTCGTGACCCAGGAGATCGAGCCCAAAAATTTAAAAAGGGGCTGACAAGAGAGATTAGGTCGCGCACTTCTGGTCGTCGTACCGCTACCTTTGAGGCTATCTTGATGGATGCTCAGATTGCGGAAGAGGATCTGGATCTCAGGCCTAAGAGGAGTCACAATACTTTTGGAGATACGAATGGTAGCACAAGACCAGCCAAGCATCCCCGTATTCACCACCAACAGCAGTACCAAGTACCATTTCATATTCAGTAACAACTATGGACATTTTAGCATCCACCGCAGTACCTAGCATCAGTCCCTATCCAGCAACATCCAAGGGCGTATCAGTATCAACAACAGTACCAGGCACCAGTCCGTGTTCAGCAGAATCAGCAACAGCCTCCGAGAGAGACACAGCAGACTTGTCATTTCTGTAAGAAGCCAGGTCACCTTTGGGAGAGCTGTAGAACGAGGCTAGGACTTTGTTTGCACTGCGGCACTGCGGGACATCGAGTAAGGGATTGTCTTCTAGCCCCTTATCTTCCCGGCCAACGCGCAGCTTCAGATTATAGAGATCCAGTTAGGCTACCTGTGGAACCGTATATTGTTCAGCACCCGCGAAGGGAAACACCCAGCAGGGCGGGGCATTTGCGATGACGGTCGAGGAGACCGATACTACAGGTAATGTGTTAGTAGGTTCTGTTCTTTCCTTCCTTCTGTTCCTATCTATTTGATTGACTGATTGATACCTTAGTACCGTAGCTTGTATGCATGATTTCTTGTTAGAATGTAGTTAATGGTACCCCTGATACAGAGACTGCAATACCATGACAAAAGATACCATGACCATACATATTCCCCTAGAGTGCATGTTGTATGATTATAGGAAAGATTTTCTTAGACCATGATTATTGGGGTTTAACCATGACAAAGATTTATGAAGGAGTTATGACTTGACAAGAGAGACTCGATGATTAAATTCGAGGATAAACATTGATTTAAATAGAGGGTTAAGAAATTAACATTTCATAATTGGTGGTTTATTAATTCCAGGAAGATTATGATGTGATTAAAGTGGTTATTAAAATTTGGAAATTTTGGGAGATTATCATTATATTTAATTGATTGCAAGTTATAAAAATTTTAAAATTTTATATTGATGTTGCAGTTGGAGAATCCTTAAGTATCGCATTGTTAAGTATTTTGAGGAAGAGGAAATCGAGAAATAAAATTTGATGAATAAATGTTTAAATTCAAACTTATGGAACGAGATTACATTTTTATAATTGTTCATTGATAAAAATCAAATTTGAGGAGTGGATATTAAATTTCGAGTATTGAATTATTAACTAAAATTTCGGGAAAATTTTTGATAAAAATGGACTTTGATTCTATTTCGAGGATTTTCCAGGTTATGCAATAATTTCAGAATTTTTGACAAATTGTGAAAAGACCTTATGGATTATTAACTGATTTCGTGGTTGAAGAATTTAAAATTTGAGGGAAATAATAATGTGTATGATTAAATGCTACTTTGAGGATTCTGAATTTCGAGGACAAAATTCTTTTAAGGTGGGTAGACTTGTCACTACCACATTCCGAAGACAGGGGTATTTTCAAATTTTTACAATATTTGATATTATTATAGTTACAATTAATTAAATTGTATGATAATATTTTTATTTTAATAATTATGTGTGATGTGTAACTTAAATATAATTATATACAGTGTTCAATTATTTTAAGCTAGTAGACTTGACCTAGAAGCCAGTAGATGACCACCTGTCCGAATTATAGAATTCTGGATTTATTATTTTAGTTAGAATTTAATTCTTGGAGTTTGTAATTAATTACCGTATTTTTATTTAATTTTTGCGCATTGCCTTTGCTTCGATAATTGGAGCGCTATCCTAGCTTTTGTCTCCCAACAAAATTCACAATCTTGCCCTAGACATGCCCGCCTTCCATTCTGCTATTTTTTGCAACTCATAATTATGCCCTCTGTGCATTATTTCTAGCCGCACAAAAATCATCGCGGACATTATTTCATAAATCTCTATTTTGTATCGTTGTGCGTTCCAATCGAAAATTGGAGACAATCTTGACCTATTTTTCGTGCGGCCCAAATTAGGGTAATATTCTGTTCCGAGTCTTCTTCATTATTGGTATTGATGACCCGACCTGATTTTGGCCCCATGTACTCCTAATTAATTTTGGAACACAACTTGCATTTATTTCTAATTAAATTGCATGATAATATTTAAACCAATTCTGAAATCCCGATTTAATTCCAGTGCCCTGCAAATTGAGCCCATACCAAATTTACAGCGCCCCCTGACCCTACAAAACACCGGACACCGAATCGCCGGCCAAATTTTCGTTATTTCATGTGTCTGTGCAAATACCCAAATTTAAGGGGGTTATTTTGCAAATTTGCATTTTTGTCAACACCTCAATTGTTTAAACCAATGAGGGAGCCCTATTAATTTTTAATTAAACCTCACCCTCATTCCTACATGAATTATTTTTCTCTCTTGACAAATCTGGACCACTCATTCTATGGGTCCATCCTCACCATTAGATTCACACACCCTCTTATTATTTAAAGCCCCATCAACACCTTTCCCTAGAAAACCCTAATCCCCAAGCAAGCCCCCACCTCTCTCTCTCCTCCATCCTCAAACCCAACGTAGGAAGAAATTTCTTCCCTTCTTCTTCTCTTTTCTTCTTCTTCTTCTTCCTTTCTTCTTCTCCTTCTTTTATTTTTTGAGTTTGAAATTCAAATTAAAGGAGGGGGGAAACTATGTATACTGTTCACCATTCCTTGCCGCATCCGGCCGACGACTGAGCCGATCCCCCGGCGACCGTTGCTACTCCTCTCTGCGGCGAGCTCCGGCGATCGAGCCCCCTCGCGCCACCGACCCCGACTGCACATCCCCCCGGCCTCCCACCATCAACAACTCCCGCTGCACCCGGCCAAGCCCACCTCCGGCGGCTGCTCCTCCCTCTGTGCCCGGCGGCCAACCACCCAGGCGACCCCGCCTCCGGCGAGCGGCCCAGCCAGGCCACCGACCCGCCGGCTGCTGCTGCTCGGCCATCTCCCCTCACGAGTTCTTCCTCCTCCTTGTTCCTCCTCTCGCTGCCAATCACGACCACCCCGGCCTACAGCCGACTGCCCAGGCCCGAGCTTCGTCCCAGGCAGCCCCTCGGTCAGCTGCACTCCGGCACACCACCACCCTATCATCACTGTAAGCTTCTCTTCTTCTCCCTCTTCCCTCTTTATATATAGATATATATATATATATGTATATATATACATACATACGTATACGTATGAGTATATATAATACATGTATATGAATGTTATTTAGTATATGAATGCAATGTGTATATGTAATTGTATATATTAATGAGTAGGTATTTAAATTAATGCATATGTATATTGGTATGTATTTTGTGTATGTGTATATTATATTTTGTATATAGTATAATTATTATTTTGGTATAAAAATATATATGTGTATATATATTTTGTATGGGTATATATTTAATAAAAAATGTATTTTGGTATAAATATATGGTATATATATATTTTGCATATGTATTCTAGTATAGATACATATTAGTATATGTGTATGATTAATTAATATGTATATGTATATATCTAATTAATGTGTAGATATATATATATATATGTATATAAATACGTATATTTGTGTATTGTGTATGTGAATTATGTGCATGTGTGTATTAGAATAATACTTAGTGTATATGTATTCACATACATATATGTATTATTTTGGTATATTTATATAGATAAAATACGTATTTTGGTATAAATGTATAAATATGTAAATACGTATTTTGGTAATTGGTATATATATACGTGTACATATATATATATATTTATAATAATATAGTGCAATTTTCTCTAATTGTATATAGTATACGTACTATTTTGGTATATGTACACACATATATATGTATGTATTTTGGTATAATTATATTGGTAGAGTATATATTAAATTAATACATTGGTATAAATATGTGTACCTATATATATATACATGTATAAACATATTTTTGGTATGTAAATATATACAGTATAAAACTGTATTGATATATATACATATGTACTTGTAAAACATATTTTGGTATATGAAAACAAATGTATATTTCACTAGTACCTATATATGTATACATGTATATTTAGTAAATGTATATTCTTAAATATAGTTGTTATGAATGTTATATGTGTTATGTATATTTATTTATGTATCTATCTACTAGGTGATCCTAGGTGACCAGTATCATACCTAGCGTAGTCCCGAACTCAGTGTTTTTAGACTGTGTTAGTGTAGCATCTGATGTAAATGTGGTTTTGCTTGTGATATGTTTATAGGACTGTTGGTTTACCCAGGGGATACTCTGGAACAGGACATCAATAATTACCAGCTAAGGACCAAGGCAAGTACATTCTCTGATAATTTCCAATTTTTTGATAATTTCTATAAATTTAATAATCTTGAAATGTTACAACTGAATCCTTGACACTGTGCTACACGGACTAGTATAGCTTGGATCTACAGTCATGAGATGTTACCTTGATTATCGTATTGACATTGTACACGACATGTATATTAGACATCGTACATGATAGATTGGACTTGCTCGTGTATCGTGACGTGTCATGGTTGGATCCACAGTACTAGTTGGGGGCGGGAAAGTAGTTAGTAAGAAATGTGATCATGACCTCTTATTGTAGTATAGAAAATTGTAAGTGTTAATCATACTCTTCACCCATGATTAGCCAGGCCCTGTAGCTATCGTACATGTTCCCAAGCCGATCATATTTTGAAACTACTATTTCAAACACTTAGAATGGATTACAGTTCCCTATTTTAAATCATATACTACATCACCCGTATATGATACCATACTTGTTCTTTTCATTTTCATACATGCACGGACTGTATCATATTGCCTATTGCCTGTCTTTTTATATTGCCTGTCTCTCTTTAATTGCTATTGCATTTATTTTACTGTCTTCTCATTAGCTAGTATGACATGTTTATTGTATTATAGACCTTATCAATTTAATGGAACTGTTATTTGAGATTTGTACTTTGCTCCTTCCTGACTGGAAACATTTTTCCAGACTATGCCTTAGAGGACCGCTGTCCGACACTTTATGGACCACATGGTGAGTAGCTGTAGACTTGGTAGTTAGTTGTGATTCCGGGAGGTCTAGCCGAAAATTTCTATATTTTAGTTAGTTCTTTCAGTAGACTATTTGGTACCGGATTTGTCTCCGGCAATTTATTAAGACTTGGATAATTGTTGAGTTTGATTATTACTTTAGACTTGTGTTGTATTTAATTTTTGTTTCGCTATCTTATCGTGCTGTAATCCTGAGATTGAGTATGTGCTCGTTTATTTGTGTCATCCTTGCCTCCTTATGGAGATTGGATGCTTGTTTGAGATTGGCTAGATAGTATCAAGACCTTGACAGCGTTCTACCGTCGATGCTGTGGCGTAGGCTGGACGTACCCACGCACTCGTGCCCCTAAACTGGGTGCGGGTCATGACAGATTCTTTGATCAGAGGTCATTCGCCTTTTAGAGAGGGAACCTCCATAGTTCTGGCTGACAGTACCAGAGATTCTTTGCTCGAGACTGTTGCCGCTACTACCGCTGCTGGTAGTGCTTCGTGGTCGCCTTCGAGGCCGAGCCTATTAAGAATACCTTTATCCAGACAAATAAAGGGAATAACCCCTCCTTCGTCTGTAAATATTTCCAGCGAGATTCTACCCGATGAACCTCGAGTGGATCTGGATGAAAACTAGGAAGACTACCGGCCAGTGTCAGTTGGTGCACCTTCTTCTCCAGGTATGACAGGTTGTCTATCATCATTAAGAGATGATTTAGCTATAAAGGCTGCAGACGCAACATATATACCATCGACCATGGGTAAATGTTGTCTTCACATTTTCTTCATGAAAATTAACATCAAATTGATATTAACTTTCTCTTGTCTTCTTTTCAGGTAAAGACATCTCTGGGGAGGACGGAGTTGATGCAACTTTTGATTTTGTTACGGACCCATTTAATGAAACGATGGTGATCGACGTCAAAGAAGAGTATTTTAAAACTGCCGATCTATCATCCGCGATATTCTCGGGTATCATCCCGCCAGTGGGAGTTCAAATAGCATCAGGGGAGGATGAACCCACCATCTCGTTCGTGCCTCTTTCGTCGAGTATACCAGCAACTTCAACTATTGTTGGTGTCTCTTCTTTTGTCGTGCCCTCTGTTGGAGCAACGACTGTAGCGACTTCCTCTGCAGTCATTCCTGGAGGAAAATTTACTGATATTGCGACCACTCTCGACGTCCATTCGAGCTTTGCTATGCTAGTGGATCAATACACTAGCATATTTTATCTCACTTTGAAGGAGTTAATATCGCTGGTGCTGGAGAAGAACTTAGGTTTCGATGCTCTGAAGATGTTCTCCAATCTCCTTATCGTGTAGATTAGAAATTTCAATGATAATGACAGAGATGATGCGCTAGAGCAAATAGTTAATGGTTTAGAACAACTCATTAACGAGTATTTGCAACTATCTCGGGGCAGCATCGATGATCTAGTTTAAGCTAAGTATGACTTCTTAACTGCAGAGCTTGCTGAGCAAATGGAAACTCTAAACAAATTAATCCAGGAACAGCAGCAAGAGATGGATAAAGAGTGGGTTATCTTGGTAGATTTTATTCCTCAGCTAACTAAGTACCAGGCCGAATATGAGAGAAATGAAGCGAGGGTTCGAGATTTGGAAGCTGAACTTGCTCAGGCCAGGGAGAGGCTTCTCAAGACATCGGCAGCTCGTGATGTATTTAAGGGCCAAGTGGAGATAGCTCAGCAGAACTTGACGCGTACGGGTGTCAACCATGCCAGTTTTGTTGATGCTCGGTCCAAACTATCTCGCTTGAGTGATGATGAGGCAAGGCTGGCACAGGCTCGCAACAGTATTTTGAACTCCAGGAATGAGAGGATGGCTGCTTTGGCGCGACAGATTAGGGATTTAACTCCTCTTTCCCAATGATGTACCTTTTTTGTTTCTCCTGTAATTTCTCAGAGATAATAAAGACATATTTTCTGACTTTGTGGACCCATCACTTTAAAATATGATAGGCTAAGATAAAAGTGATATCAGAGGGATCATTAACATAACATACTTTTGTTAAGGTTTTGCTGAATGTAAATCTATTCAGAAGTAATATGAACCTGATAGAATATAATCCAACTAAATTTGTATACTAAACACTATCAGAGGTAATATGAACATGATAGATTTACAAATTAGTTAAGCATATCCATTAAGAGGTCATATGAATCTGATAGAATATGATCCAGCTAACCTTCGTGCATGGTATCGTCATAATAAGATCTTCATCATACTCCGTTAATCAAAGGCGATCGAGTATAGTACTTCTTCGGGAATTTGCAGTTGATAGTAGCCATTATCAAATTTTTTATTAGAATTGGCTAATCTATAAGCGCCATTTGCAATAATATAATGACCCTTCATTTCTTTATGATTATTTGTGCGAATTTTGGTTTGTTGAGGACATCCCACTGGGGGATCTTTGGTGGACCTATTATTTGTTGCACACGTTGAGTGCAAATAATAAGTTCGAAACAAGCCCTATCAGAGGTAGTATGGATGTGATAGGTATTGTGGCTGGTAAAGACATTTTGCTAGGGGATTTTTGTGGACCCATTACTTTTTGCGCACGTTAGTGCAAGTAATAGGTTTGAGACAAGTCCTGACAGAGGTAATATAGACACGGTAAAATATGACTCTGTGGGGGATGAACATGGATAGACTCTTTCTTCGCTGGGGAAAATGAGGATAGTTCAGAGGTAATATGGACATGAACAATTCGTTTCCATTATGGATATTCCACAGGAAGGTTTTTTGTGGACCTATTACTTCTTGTGCACGAGAATACAAGTAATAAGTTTAGGACAAGCCCTGCCAGAGGTAATATGGACGTGGCAGTTTTTGTGGACTTAACACTACTGGCGTACTTAGAGTTAAGTATGGGTGTTAAGTTGAGATGACAACCGATATCAGAGGTAATATGAACATGATAATCGATAGCCAAAAACTCGGAAGGTTTGCTCAGAGGTAATATGAATATGACAAACTTTTGAGTTGTGACTCCACTGGGGATGGAGGTATACATCTGCTCGGAGGTAACATGGACATGGCAGTTTTTGTGGACTCAACACCACTGGCGTACTTAAAGTTTAAGTACGAGCGTTAAGTTGAGATGACAACAGATATCAGAGGTAATAAGGATATGATAATCGATAGTCGGACCAGGAAGGTTTGTTCAGAGGTAATATGAACATGACAAACTCAGCCTGAGAGAAATATTACGACAGCAGTTCAGAGGTAATATGGACGTGAACTAGTGTCTAAAAAATTTACTGTGGAATAATTTTGCTGAGTGGGGATAGACCTGAAGAATCCGCTGGGAAAACTTTAGGGACTCATCATCCGGTATTTTCTTGAGGGAGCAAATTGTTACGTTAGAGTGAAATCAATTTGCAGTGATCATCCCCTCGTTTATAAATGCAAAGTAACGACTTTGGCGTCAATCAACTCCTGGATTCTTCTTTTCTGTACATAGCTCGCCCTTGTGGGGTGATGAATGTACCGATGAAAGAGACAATAATCTGGGTTATCGACTTTGCAAGCCTTTTCAGGATATCTAATGTTGGGTAGCCGAAGTTTGTTTTCCTTCATCAATATATTGAAGATTTCAATGATATCATCTTTATTAAAGAAGAAAGTCCCTTTTGGCCTTCGGGCTCCCGATGCCTGAGTTTTACGGTCTTCCGGGAAGATGGTCATCGTTGCATCATCTTCGGACTCAGAGGGAATTCTACCCCCAGCTTTGGATGTTGCCCTATTTTTTCGAGGTAGACTACCCCCAGACATGTCGTGGCATTTGTCCACAGAAGTTGATTTAGAAGGACCTGCCTCTGGTATTACAAGATCAGACTTTGGAGGTTTGGAGTTTGCAAGAGATACAGTATACCCAACCCAAAACGAGTTTATTGACAGTAAGGATTACCATGCAACGGTGTTCGTCTGCCTTTTTTCATAGTTGAGGCCTTGTTTCAACTTTGAATCATAACCCATGCTTTGTATAATCTTTAAAGCCTGTGAGCTATATCTGTGGATTTGGATTTTCCCAACATCTGACTCGCAAGATTCTTTTTGTACTATTGGTCTTTTCCGTATTCGACCGAAGATTATTTGATGCTGGTCATTGCAAGTTGGTGGAACAATAAAGATAGAATCTTCATGTGGCCCATATGTCATGACGATATTAGATGTTGACGCATCTTCCCATATGATCTCTCTATGCTTGGAAGTTAGGGGCGCTAAATCTTGATTTTGACCCCTGTCTTTGCGTTTCTGGATCAAAAAATTACGCAAATCAGCAATATTAGCAGAAGAAGAAGAAGAAGGCTTATTCTGCCTTTTTACATCATTTGGCCTGTGGAGATTGGGAACCAGAACACTTTCTCTGCCATTTGAGTAGAGCAGTTCAGCCATGTGAGTAGAACATGATCCATGAGGAGCGTATTTTTCCATGAAACAGGTCTTCTTTACGTGGATGGGCTTACCCTGGCATAATCTGGAGTTTCGCACGGGTTGGCATAAAACGGGGAGAGCCCTCAAATGGCCTCCAGTGTCACGCGTATTCTGAAGAGCGGGCAACTTCTTCTTTTGGTGGCGTACAACTCTAGCAGTCGGGAGATTTGCCACTTGTTTTCTCTTGATGTGATCCAAGGGTCCACCGGCCACATCACAGATAGAAGATGCATTTTTACGCGCAAGGCATGTTTGAATTTTTTGCACGATATTGAGGCCTTGTCAGAAATTTTGTCTGCCATGTCATAGACGGGAGACGAAGTTTTACGCGCGGGGCACGTTTGAGATTTCTGAATTGGCGTTGAGGCCTTGTCAGAAATTTGTTCTGTCACATCACAGATGGGATACGAAGTTTTATGCACAGTGCGCGTTGTAGACTTCTGGATTAGCACTAGGGCATTGCCAGAAGCTTTGTCTGCCACGTCACAGACGGGAGACGGATTTTTACGCACAGAGCGTATAGGTTGGGGTGTCACAACCTTGTTGATCGGAGAGAGAGAGTCCGCAGGAAGGGTAGAGGATGTCCGGGGCATCCATACTTTACGCAGCTTCCTGTTATCTTGGACAAAGAGGGAATGAGAGCTAGATCCCTGCTCGAAGCATGTCTTCGTAAGCCGATTGGTCGAATTGGACAACCAAAGTCTTCTTCGTTGATCCTACGGATACAACATCGAGTTGAGCAATGGCTTTCCCGTCAGATAAAAAAGTAGTCCCTAGCAGAGTCGCCATCTTGTGTTTGATAATAAATGAAAGAAATTGAAACTAGGTTTATATGAAACCCTTTCTTTGTTTACAAACAAGAAAAACAAGTATAACTAATCCTATACGAGGATGTTAAGTACAAAAAGTTGATTTTGGGGAAATATTGCTATAGGAGTCTGATCTGCGGTCGATCACTTTGTCCCTTAGACCACACGATGACGAAGAAGTACTGTAGAAGAAGAAAAAGAAGCTTTAAAGACTGCAAGAAAGGTTGAACTCTCGTTGCCAAAGCTCTCTATAGGTGCTTTCTTGACCTTGACCTCTGTCTGTGACTCCTGAATTCTCTCCACCTTGGATTCGACCCCTATCTCCTGTGGTTGGAGGTCTCTATTTATAGAGTTTGGTCATAATAACTGACCAGTCAGTATAGAAATCGAACAGCGGAGAGAGCTGCACCTTTTACGCAACGGTTATAATAACTGCTACCCACGTATCAATGATCTCCTGAATTGTCGTGTGATGCGTGTCCCATTATGAAGTTATGTGTATAATCGCTGATCGAAGATCACGGCATGCAAGTCATGTAGGTAACTACCCCTCGCATAGAGAAGGTTGGCATAAAGGCCAAATAACTGTCTCGTAGGCATAAAAGCCAGATAGTTATCTCGTTGGCGTAAAAGCCAAGTAGCTGTCTTGTTGGCGTAAAAGCCAAATAGCTGTCTTATTGGTGTAGAAGCCAAATAGCTGTCTTATTAGCGTAAAAGCTGAGTTCTGCGTAAAACTTGATGCTGCATAGGTAATAGGTAACCAGCGTAAACTAGCCAATTATCCTTGCTAACCGAGGTCTTGACCGTATTCAGGGCCAAATAGCCTTATTGCGTACCTTGCAAATATAGCCTGAATTGGCGTATTTCGAGGAGATAGCATATGGCGTACCCCTATAGTTGAAAATAGCCTGGTTGGTGTATTTCAAGGAGATAGCGTACGGCGTGCTCCTATAGTTAAAAATAGCCTGGTTGGCGTAATATGCAGGGATAGTGACGTGAGCATATTAGCCCTAATTTTAGCTCTCCCAGTCAATAAAAGTAAAACCAAATCTCGTGCATTAAATGCAGAGATCTTCCCCCATCTCGCACATTAACTGCAGAGACGTGCCTCGAGTTCTGTACGAAGAACAGCTTTTGAGTTGGCGGTTGGTTTCGTCTCATCCTGAGCGTAAAGCTCATCTCTGTCGGTGTAGAATAGGCAGCGTATTCCTTGAATGTGTAAACGACATCTTATATCAAGGGTTATGTCACTAGACGATAGTCTGGGGCTCTGTGCAGAGTCATCATTATAGCCGTCCTCTCGATCGTCATGTAGTACTCTTTGTTAGGAGTCAGGTTCACTGCTTTGTCTGACAGGTTCATTCGAGGAATATGAAGAGTTCTTCGTACAACTTCTCGCTGCATTAAAAGCAGACAAGTTTTACTACGAAGTGGCAATGTAGCAAACTTTTTACGCCGAAGCAGTCTGGAAGGACTGCTTTACGCTGGTTATTCTGGAGCTCTGTTTTACGCTGAGCAGCGTTAAAGCTCTGTTGTACGCCAATGGCTATGAAAGTTATGTTTTACGCCACCCAGTGCTGCATGTATGTTAGGGGTTTTACGCGTATAATCCCCCAGCATATTTTTTATGCTTCTAAACCTAGGTTGAACAGAATTAGCACATAAATAAATCAAGGAATAATATAAAGCAGGAACTGCAAGATTGGCAAGGTACACTTGCTTGGAGTTTGAATTCCAACAGTTGCTTCGGTATCAGCAGGATCTTCAAGTACTCCTCCGAATGCTGAAATAAATACTACCATCATGCTCAGAAGATATGAAATAGCTAGGATCGCCTACCCATAAGTCCAATTTGGACACAGGGGCAAAATTGACAGTTTCTGGTCAAAGCGAGGTCCACATGTGGCCCACTCGCACAGAAAAATGTGCCAAAGATAAAGTTTTCCAAATTTGTCAAACTTAGTGTCTACAAGTCCAGAATAATGATACGAACCC